>JADDOH010011148.1:0-33559 GCA_016648135.1 Agrypnia vestita | reverse complement strand
AACGTCTGCGCCAAAGTCCATTTTCTAGAACCGGTCCGAAGATACGCCTCAAAATTTTCCTTTCAAAAACGTCCAGTGCTCGCTCATTCCTCTTAGTTAGTACCCACGTCTCAGCTGCGTACGTGAGCACTAGCCTAATAAGCGTTTTGTACACTAATGTCTTGTTTCTGGACAGCAGTCTGGATTTTATCTGCTTTTTTAGGCGGAAAAAACAGCGATTTGCGCTCACTATGCGCTTCTGGATCTCCTCTGTAGTATTATTGTTGCTTGTTATCAGGGATCCTAGGTATGTAAATCTTGGTACCGTTTCAAAATTTTGACTTCCACACGAGAGAGTTGGGATTTGTTGGGTGCATCTTACGGCCATGTATTTGGTCTTCTGCTGGTTTACTATGAGACCCATGTTTTTGGCAGAACTTTCAATATGTATTAAGGCAAATAAAAAAATTAAGGGCAGTAATAAAAATACAACTCGCATACGGAACAAGGTGTGCATACATACACATAACATACATATATACAATTTTTTTTATAGATGTGGTAAGTCTATCATGGGCGGAATTGGTGAACGTTACATTGTGTAAAGTGATCGCTTAAGATAGCCGTGCGATAAGTCGTAAGCCCTATAAATACCCAAAAAATAGACTTCCATACCTACTTTCCCATATACAAAATAGCTTCATCTCTATGAGACTTTTATAATATATTTATTTATTTATAAATAATAATAAACGCCCTAGTGGGCTTTTACAGTACAAGAAAATTAAAAGGATTTTTATATACCTAACATAAAATACGTTTTACAGTAAATAATTAAAAATAATAACATATTTAAGATAAATTAAAAATATAAAATGTAACAATACAAAATGAACAATATATATAAACGATGATTAGACCATAAATAAACAGTGATAAATAAATAAGATAACAAGATAAAATAAACCAAAAAAGATAAAATTAAAACATATTTAAAAGGGAAATGAACAATAATTAAGATACTTTAAAATAAATAAATATATATAATTTTAATTTTAAAATACATAAATATATATAATTCATGGGGAACAAAACATAAGTAAAAATTTGGTCCATTAGACTGTAATTAATTCTATGTATTGGTATACTCTAAGTATAAGTCTAAGGAATTCTTTAATTCAGGTATGCTCCTACAACGAAAAATGTCCACAAATTCTGAAAATTTGTTTCCAAGGCGATGCATGCGTATTACTGGTGAATTTAATGCATAGTTATTTCTGTGAGTCTCTACAAGGAACACTTCGTGATGCCTCGTTTGTCTCGGTATATTATACGAGGGCAGTCCAACATACTTTTAATAATTTTAAACACTATGTCGCTGACATCTCTTCTATATGATAATTTCTTCAAATGAAGTACATTCATTAAATTATTATAATTTATGCTTTCTATTAATCTTGATTATCTTATTAATTATTTTATCTTGATTGATAATTTGCAATACCGGATTTCATCCCCTGGGGATTAAACCCAGTATTGTGTTCTTGAAAATTTGAACATACTCAAAATGATGAATATATAAAAACTGGTCTAAAAAGGAGTTAAATAATTGAAATAATTTTCAAGCGTATTCTAGTGTAATGTTAATAATTAGGAAGAATTTCATATACACACATATTTTATAAAGATTATTGCTTTAAAAACACCAATCAAAAATATGGATATCTCTTTACCAACGGCGACATCTGTACTGATTCATCGGAATGACAAATTTTTAAACACAGGTGGCAGTAAGTATACAACAAACACATGGAACAAGGTGTGCAAATTTAACATATTATATATACAACATCAAAAAATTTGATAGATGTGGTAATCTATCGTGGTTGGAATTGGTGAACGTTACATTTCATAAAGCGATCACTTAAGTTAGCCGAGCGATAGGTCGTATTGCCTGCCATAAATTGGCGTGCGGCGAGTTTCGAACTAAAACCCGCCCCGCCCGCACCCGGCGGTAACCCCTCGCCCTGTCATTCAGTTCATTCTCGTCTTTGAGCGCGAGCTGTGTCATCTTGATTACCAATATACACTGAATTATTATGTCCAAAACATCCAAAACAGTCCGGGATGGTGCAAGAACAATTGCCAATGAAGTATTAAAGTTTTGCGAAGCTGAAAAAGCAAATAATGGACCGATATTACCGTTTGACAGTTTGACAGATAGAGTGGCCCGAGTGGCCGCCGCGGAGCGCGCTGTTACCCGACCAAATTTCTATTGAAGGCTCTGACACTGGTTACCGGATATTCAGTACATTATGTATTGTGCAATAAATTTACACCCTGGCAACTTCTGTTACGCGACAGTGACGCCCTCCTTCGCACGCCAAGTTATAGTGGTACGTCTATAATCTCTATACACACCCAAAAAATAGACTTCCATACCTACTTTCCCATATAAAAAATAGTTTCGTGAGACATCTATATTATATCTTTAGCAATGACGTTCCACTGGGGTTACAATTAAATTTCGTGTTCCAGGAAAATTATAAATATATAAAAACTGGTCTAAAAAGAAATGGATGTACGTGCGGTGTGTGTGGTACGGTGATAGTGGTCTTCAATGATCGATTTTTTTGTTCTTTAACGGCTGCTACGCTGCGTCCACCTCTGTCGCACTGAATAATACGTGCAATACTTCTCAGTCGAGCGCTGTTTTAAAGTGCGACAACCACAAGCCTTGACCGATTTTACTTAGGCAACCTAATACCATCGTGTACGTGATAAAATTACCTATATTTTTATATAAATTTCATTAAGAAAACAGATGTGTGTAAATATCTAGTATTAACTCACCCATTTTTACATGGAAACCTATAGTATGGACCAGAAAAAAGAAAGAAAACCCAACATTTTCTTATTCCTTATGCTCTCAATCAATATTGATTTCGTTTGGTTAACAGATAAGTGAAAAATTGAAAAAAAAATGTATCACATTAATTTTAATTAAAGGTAGGCTTGACTTAATTTCATCAGGCAACCCATTCGCAATATGTTTGTTAATGTATTATGATTGCAAAAAAATATATTTCATTCGGTAAACAGATGGGTGAAGGTCGACCTTAGTCGGGAGCTTGTACTATAGATCGTTCTGCGGCGGCAGTGTAGCGTAGATCCGATGCAGTAGCTGCGTAGCTCTGCTTTGTGGTTCTGTTGTCCGTAGTCAGTTACTCAACAGTGGTGACGTCACGGCGTAGACTTTGATGTGCAGCGGGACGTTGTTGCAATGTTGGGAGGTCAGTTCTCGTCGTAGATACTGACCTCCACCGGCAGCGAGACGTCGGTCTGTGTATCAGAGACCGACTGATCTTTTGTAAGAAGAGGGCAGAGCTTTTATACTTGTGGTGGCCAAAGACGCGTACATATACACGTGTAAGGAGGCACAGCATTCGCCGACACTCAAATACGGTAGGCTATCGCCCCCGATGCAAAGGTCGAAATCAGAACGCTGAATCCGTAAAACGGGCCACAATGTAAGCCGGACCAATGACCGAGTACACAGGCGACGTAACTCACCTTGCTGACCAACCTAAATATTACCCACACGAGCGGCCGAGTAAGACGAATAATACACCGAATCCTTTGTCCACGACAACTATAAAAACGGTCGTCTCCAGAGTAGACTATCTCACTTCCCCAGTGAACGGCTCGTATAGCGGAAGCCCTCGCCGTCATACCTTCGAACGTCACGCTTTCACTTGTAACCTTTGTACCTACTGTATTCTTTATAACTTTTACTTTTGCAATTCAATAGATTCTGTAAAACCATCGTAACTTTACATCATCAACACCGCTTCAACTCATCCTAAACCGGAGAGCGCATCCACCTCCATATACTTTTCGATTTATTTGTTATATGGGAAATTCACATTATCAGGAAATTGGTTCCTGACGAATGTTTTCCTCAGCGAGTTAGTTCCTTGACGGAAGTGTTTATTATTGGGTCACCTCGTGCGACCTTGTAACTGTTTACGGTTACTGCTACAGATGTTATTTGGAAGGCAATGAAGACAATCTCAAAACGGAACGCCTTCAAAATGTTTGTATCCGTTTCATCTTCAACAAGTTCAATAAGTCAACAACAACAACAACAATAACACAATAACATTAATATTTTATCTTTACCTTTACTTTACCACTCACCTCAGTACCTGAAATCTAAATTCAACATTCTATCTAATCACGGCCTTCTATTCCGTTCAACTGACTCAACTTCGCTATCCATCCCCATTCATAATACTGAATTCTTTAGACGATCCTCATTCGAAGAGCGGCCGGCTCGGCTGTGAAATCAACCATATCCACATCATCATAGACCATAACCATCTTCAAAAGTAGACTAAAGTAATTTTGCTTTCTCAAAATCTAATTCAACCCTTCCTTGTCTCTAACCATCTCCTGCTCGTCTCTTTATCTTGGAGCTTTTTTTTGGGTCGCAATCCTAGGATTGGTCTGCAACAAGCACTCGCTTTTTCCACTCTTCTCTCTCACCTGCCAGCCTCTTCATTTCTTGGTATGTGCTAGTGTAGTACAGCGCGCATCTCCGATAATCTGGTCTACGTAGCTTGATCTCGGGCGGTCTCTACGATTGTTGTCTTCAATATTTCCCTCGACGATGGTAAAAAGCATGCCGGATGCCTTATATTATGGCCTATCCAAATTGCTCGCTGTTGGGCGATTCTGTTAAGGAGCCGCTTCTTTTCGCACACCCTGCTCAACACCTCGTCGTTTCGGATATGTTCTGATCAATGGAACCTCGCCATGCGCCTGTAGCACTACATCTCAAAGGCCACTAGCCTCCCGGACATGCTCTGGTCGATGGTCCATGTTTCGCTGCCGTACACCAGCACACTCCAGACAAGAGTTTTTTCTAACCTTTAAATCTATATTGGGGGATCTTGTACCAAAATTCAAAAAAACTTTTTCACAAAGATTTCACCTCTTCCAAGCACCAAAAACATTCAATACTCTTAACACTAAACTTAAAACATGTAGCCATAGTCTCGCGTATTTTTCTTCTAAAGTGAAACTCTGGCTGCATGAAAAGGGAAGGAAGCATGCCCAAAACCTATTAAAAGCCATCATATAAACTAAATTTAAAATATACTATTCCTACAAGAACATTTACTGTCACTTACTGTCTTACTGTTACTGTCATCTTTTTAAATACTTTTAAATACTTTTAATTGTTTTATTTTATTTTATTTTATTAATATCCTATTCAGATCATTTTTTTCACTTACTGTCTTACTGTTACTGTCATCTTTTTAAATACTTTTAATTGTTTTATTTTATTTTATTTTATTAATATCCTTTTCAGATCATTTTTTTCACTTACTGTCTTACTGTTACTGTCATCTTTTTAAATACTTTTAATTGTTTTATTTTATTTTATTTTATTAATATCCTATTCAGATCATTTTTTTCACTTACTGTCTTACTGTTACTGTCATCTTTTTAAATACTTTTAATTGTTTTATTTTATTTTATTTTATTAATATCCTATTCAGATAATTTTTTTCACTTACTGTCTTATAGTTACTGTCATCTTTTTAAATACTTTTAATTGTTTTATTTTATTTTATTTTATTAATATCCTATTCAGATCTTTTTTAAACTTACTGTCTTTCTGTTACTGTCATCTTTTTAAATACTTTTAATTGTTTTATTTTATTTTATTTTATTAATATCCTATTCAGATCATTTTTTTTCCTTTGTCTATAATATAATTAATTAACACCATTATTAAATTGTAAACATTTAATTATTACTATTACTTAATTTTAATTGGCAATAAGATTTATTCACAAATGTTATATAAATAATAAATATTCTTGAACATTATACTACTGGAAGAGCACTGTCTGCTATAATACAGTAAATTACTAGTGTAGCAGGCAGGGCGTCAAATCAATTTAGTGTTTACTTGCTGCCAAGACACTCAACAACAATGAAAAAAGCTTCGTTAAATTTTGTAAACACTGTAAACATTTGTAACATTGAACATTGAATAAACATAAACATTTGAATAAACATATTTTTTCAAACATAAATTGTAAGTAAACGAAATGATAGACTTTACAATTACTTTAATAAATTAAGATAATTGTTGACTTCATTTTTAACATATTGCAGGTTTGGTAATTTATTAATTGATTGAATAATTTAATTGATGCAAGGATTTTGGATTTTTTGTTGAAGTTCATGGAGCTAGTTATTGTAATAACTCGACACTAGACCAGCCAATTTTCATAGAAAGGTTTCGAAAAATGATGATTCAAAATGAAAGATGTGATGAATTTTAAAACCAATTTTATTAATCAATTAGAAAGACATACAGATAAATCAAATTAGAAATTAGGAATTACAAAAAATACAAATCTTTGATTTTGCTTATCTCCGTAACTGGAGAAATTTCACCCAAAGTGTAAAGAGTATTTTCTTTTCAAAATTGAATGAAAAAGGCTCTCTCGAAGTTTTTTCTAATAGCTACAAGATACTGTAGGTATATCGTAAAAAATAGTGAAACAAATACAAAGGCACGGCAATACGCCTAAATTGTTTAAATTTGTTGCCCTTTAGATATCTGTCATATTTATTGTCGATGGTTTTAAATCTATATATATATATATATATATATATAAAGAAACCCGTGTTTCCCTACCCGCCAAGTTTTCTCCACAACCAGCCATAACCACTCACCGGTGGTTATGGTGGTGGATAGTCCTTGGTGTCACATCTAAAATATGCGAGTTTGGTGGGGGTGGCGGTGCGTGGGTGGGAGTGGGTGACGAAAATGTGCTTTCTAGCACATTTTTTTGTTATGGGAAGGCCGCAAATGCTTCAGATTGTTTCAAAATAGGCGCGCTTACTACGTCGGTGAGTCGAGAAGATTCCGGAAAAACCTGCTCTAGAAAGTTCTGGAAGGAGAAGGTCATAGAAAATTCCCCAAAGTTCTATAAGTTTCTAAACTGAGTGGCGGAATGTGTCAGTGTGTCTAGAAGGTTCCTGTATATTAGATTCGATAAATTTCTTGAAAGTTCTGGAAGGAGAAAGTTCTATGACGATCCTAACAGTGTACTAAATCGACGCGTGCGAAGCCGCGCGGGCACAGCTGGTCCTTTATATTAAGTTCTCCGCCGGGTCTTGAATGTGGAAAAATCTTGGAAGTGAAAATTAGTACAATTCCCGTCAACCAATCGGGATGAACCTTGGCGTATAGACTCGTTGTCAATGACAACGTATTCTCTCAAGATTTTTGTCTCCCGAAATCGATTTTTTGTACGACTCTTGTTTACTGCATTCCGTATGTAAAACTATTTCAAATCTAGCTGTATCCCGTAATAAATGACGGTACTTTTACATGTCGGTTCCTAAGGAATAAGTATGTATTTATTTTATTTATAAAAAAAATTAAAAAAAAAAATGTCGAAAGAAATTTTTAGGAAAAAAAAAAAATTCGAAAAAAAATTTACTAAAAAAAAGTTGCGAACGTTACACGAAGTTACGCGGACGGAAAACAAAATTATTACAATTGAGATTAGAACAGGTACTCCAATACTATGAAGGAATCAGTCTAGGAAATAAAAGTTAAAATAAAATGGAAACCGAGATCTCGCGTATAAAGGATTTATAATGAAAACTATGTTTTTACGCGTTTTTTTTCGATTAATGAATTAATTTTTTGTTGCAGGTTTTGAAGACAGAGGAGACAATTTTACAACAATATGTTGAACAACAATTTGATGTTGTTCGCTATCCTCGTGCTGGTCGGCTTCACCCACGTTGGAGGACGTAAGTGTTTTCTAAATTGTGGCCGTAATTGAAGAATACGGCGGATCACTGATTTTTTCAAGAGCATGTACTCCCGGTGTGGTTGAGTGCCCTAATTTAAAAAATGAATAAAGAAAGGAGTGCTGAGATGGTTTGGTCACGTGAAACGTATGAACGAGGAAAAGATGGTTAAGAAAATATATGAGGTGAGTGTTGAAGGCAACCGAAATAGAGGGCGTCCGCGAAAGACCTGGCACGATCAGAACAACAAGTGTTTGAGGATGGCCCCGTTAAAAGCCGCAGCAACCGTAGAACTTGTATGAGAAGATGTATGAATGTGGCCGAAGCAAAAGTGGTGTGCCAGGATAGAAGAGTGTGGCGTTCAATCCTCTCTGCCTACCCCAGCGGGGAAATGGCGTGATGGTTAGTTGGTAGTTAGTTAAATCAATTTCATCAGGTTGCAAGTATTAAAAAAGTTATCACATCTTCAAATTTCGAATTTTCAGCAGACATTTTGACATGCGAATCACTTTATCTCAGGACAAGGTGCAAATCATAGATAAGAGAAAAGCATTGTGAAATAGTAAATTCTTGGAGTTGGAAAATGGCATGTAAAAATATTTTTTTCATAATAGAAAAATCAAAATATTTTTATTCCAACACCTTCTATTACATCCCCTCTTCTGCGCCTAGTGACCACGCCCACACACCCACCCGACTGTAATCTCCACCCGCCCCTCATGTCGTCCTTTGGACTTAAGTTTAGTATGAATTGGTAACATTACTGAAGATGATGCGTTAGCATCGAAAACGTTCTAATTGTTATAAATAAATAATGAAAGTAAACAAAGTGTGGAGCACCTAGGCTTGCCCGGACTCTAGTCCCTCGAGCGTACCAAATGGACCAATCGCGCTCGAGGGGAACCACCAATGAGAAGCCCGATGCGACGGCGAGTTACCAACCGAAAGAACACGGTACCACCATCACCTTGTATATTATATCCTATATTGTTGTATAACTGTTCCTTCAAATAAACCGATAATGTAAATTGTAAGTACTTTCTCTTTCATCCTGTATCACTTGCAGCCTTAGCTTGTCATACATGTCCTCACCGATATTAATTCAAGCACACGCCTTCAGCTTTCATTTGCTATATACATTTCATGTTTCGACGCTGGACATGATCATTACACAAACACGCACCTTCCCGTCGTTCTCACTTCGAGTTCAATCCAAGCACATAATTCGAGATACATATATTGTGCTTTGTTATTGTGTACGTACTAAACGTACTATAAATATAGACTAGTTACTAAAAAACAAATCTGAAACGTTCTAACGTACTAATTGTACTAGTTAAAAAGAGATAGAAAGTATTTTCATAACCACGTATAAGAAAGGACAATGAAACATAATTTTGTAGAACGAATGCGTATGAATTTGTATCTAATCGCAGTGTTTACTTTTTGCCTTTTGGACTTTTTGTCTTAACACTTTAAAAAATCTAGCTTCAAATATGTCTGTTTGTTGTGTTAATCGTTGTAATGCTTCATCACATAATAAAGAAGAGGATATAACCTTTCGTAGGTGAGTTTTATTTCAATAATTTGTAGAGAAATTCAAACCGGCTTCAGAGTACGGAGATTTCTGTATTTTCTACGTTGGTAGTCTGTGATATCTTCTCTTTCTTTCTTATAGCCGAGCTAACCAACTCCCGCAATGTGCGTCTATGTTCATAGTAATTTGTTTTGTAGATAGACAGATATTTTGATATTTTGGTTTGTAACTAGTCTAAATTTATAGTACGTCTATGAATTCTTCTTCTTCTTCATCAGCCTTCGTCTTTCCACTGCTGGATATAGGCCTCTTCCTTATTTTCCATTCTTCCCTGTTGTTGGCTAATTGTAGCCATTTCTTTCCCCCCACAGCGACAATATCATCGGCCCATCTCTTTTGAGGTTTTCCGATGCCTCTTTTATTTTCCCAAGGTCTCCATTTCAGAACTGGGAGGCCATCTTGTAGTATCCTGTGCATTGCCATTTTAGCTTCACTACACGATCCATGATATCCATTACTCTAGTTCTGCGCCTAATTTCGTCGTTTCTAATCTCTTAGGCTTACTCCAAGCATGGATCTCTCCATGGATCGTTGCGTGCATTTGAGCTTTTCTACACTTTACTTTGTAAGGGCCATAGTCTCCAATCCATACGTCATGTAAGCAACCTTATTTTATCTAACCAAATCTAACTAATCCAACTCAAAATGTATTATATGTCTCTCTTATCTATGGTTTGCGCAAACGAGTGATATCAATGGATAAAGGTCTCAAATGTAGGCATTTAATTAAATTTTATAAATCAGGGCACTCATATTGAGAATATTCGGAGTTTTCCGACGTAATTTTCACCTTAACAATTTGGTTAAGGTGAAAATTGAAAAGTGAAAGTGGCCTGAAAACGGTCGAATATTCTAATTTGTAGAACTGATTGTTCGCGAGAGCAAGCGACCCTGCGATCCTGACCTCCACAGCCTCGACCTGATCCGCCAGTTTGGGCTCGACCTGCCCGGAGCCAGGGCCAGGTATCCTGGAGTATCGCGGGTCAGGGGTTCCAGCCGCCTGCAGACAGCCTTCAGGCTGGACCGCAACTCCAACCTCACTCAGATCACCAGGTACTGTTCCATCACATAGTTTGTGTTCTAAGCGACATACATAATATATACCTGCATAGTTTTGCTGACTGCAATCTCAAAATTGTTTTATTTATGTGTTAAACCGTATCTTTTACTGAGAAGCAAATTTCGACGTTTCGCTGAAGTCTTATCATTATTTCTTCCGAGGTTTTAAATTGTATGCACTTTTTTGTGGTTGAAAATTATAAAATTTACGACCCTGGAAGAAATACAGTTCGCCCCCACCCCTGCGGTGATAGGACGCTCTCCTGATGACGCAGGACACTGGACACGACTTTAATTTAAGCACTATTCTTTAATTTACACTATTTATCAATTAATCACTCGTCTGTGAAACACTTCTTTATCGTTTGCTAGAATATTCTGTTTAATTATCGCACGTAGGTAGGTATTTCGCTCGATATCTGTCGCTTCGAATTAATCTGCGCGTTGGTACATCGCGGTCGCTGGTTTCGCTGGCTAAGTCACGTGGATCAAACTAAAAATGACATGAACCGCCGCGACGCTGGCTCCGCTTTTTATACGAAACAGTTTTTCGAACCTCCTAGATTATTCTATACATTTTTAGTGTTTTCCCATTCAGACAGTCACGTCGGTCAAAGTAAAAAAAACATGAACCGCCGCGACGCTGGCTCCGCTTTTTATACGAAACACGTATTTCGAACTTCCTAGATTATTCTATACATTTTTAGTGTTTTCCCATTCAAACTGTACCAGATGTTTGTAGATAACTCCAAAGTGTTGTAGAGCGTTCGAGAGCATTCCACAGTTTTGCCGTCTTTATTTAATTAGTTTTTAAACCATTTTAAAACTTTATATGTGATTATAATAGCAATAATAATCAATATCGCTCTGTTGACATATTTAATGCTCCTACACTCCAAACGTTTAAAAAACAAATTACTTATTTTATATTTTATAGTTTGCCTACATACTTAATCTATTATTTATTGTAGTTATCCATGTAGTTATTTATATAATAATGATATCCTTCAATTTGTTAATCGTTATTTTCTTATGTACTTCTTACATATTGTAGACACTTATACAGCTGATATTCTTTTTCATTCATCAATACTAATATACAGGGTTATTTGTAAAACATTAATAACCTCCCAGGACTATACTCTAAATGATTGATTATGAGTCTAAATCGTTCAAGCTATTATGACCTAATATCAATAGTTAAGGAGATATGTGACATCAAATTTGCCTTTTTTTTTCAATATTTCTGACTTATTTTATGTAAAACGTTAGAATATCATTACAGTAACTTAAATTGAGTATGAAAAATTCATTCCCTTTAATACAAGTCAAAAAAATAATAAAAACCTTCGAATTCCAATTGAAAAACCCTCAAAATTTTCAGGGTTTTAATAAATTTATTTAACTTGTATTGAAACGAATGTATTTTTCGTAATTGGTAATAGTTACTGTAATAATAGTCCAACGTTTTATAAAAAATAAGTCAGAAATATTGAAAAAAAATGCAAACTTTGATGTCGCATATCTCCATAACTATTGATATTAGTTCATGATAGCTTCAACATTTTCCACTCATAATCAAGGCAGTCCTGCGAGGTTATTAATGTTTTACAAGTAACCCTGTATAAAGAGGGAAATATTGTATGTTTGGATGTATGAGGTTATCTTCGAAACCACTCATCCGATTTCAAAAATTCTTTCACCAATATAGACTTTCACAGACTTTCACAGTGGACACACATTATATATTATCCCGTTAAAATAAAAGGCTTTTCGTAGTGACTTATTTTACAATTAAAGTTGCCGAAGAAATGGTCGAGCGAAAAGTTTTTTACGAACGCTGCCTTAAAGGTAAGAAATATTTAAATATTTTTTATGGAGAAGTTGTAGAAATCAGAAAATTCTATAAAAAGTTCATGACGACACATATCTATATGTTAAGGTTAATACAGAACTTGATAAAATATGACTACACTTACTAAAAATCTACGCGTGCGAAGCCGTGCGGGTATAGCTAGTTTTTTTTTTATAATATTCTTATCATGTATTTATATAGGTATGCAATTAGGCGTTTCGTAACCTGTAAAAGCCTAATTTAGGGCTGGTTTTATGACTAAATAAATAATAAAATGAAAATAAATTTCCAAGCGAGGTGTTTCCACAAGGCCTGCCATCCGACTTCTCCCTCGTGTGCACCTTCCGCGCCCGGCGCCCCCCGGCGGGCCGGAACCCCTGGCTGCTGCTGGGGGCCTCGGACTCCCTCGGCGGGGAGCAGCTCAGGGTGTCCCTGGAGCCCCGCGCCCGCACGCTCACCCTGGGGCTCATGGGGCCGCAGGAGATGCAGGAGATCACCTTCACCGATGCGCCGGTGAGTTGATGACCTGGTCATGCCTGATCATCGTGTCTTATTATTCGTCGACAAGGCTGTTTCTTTGTGCACACGTTGGGTTATATATACAGTCACTTTTATATGTTGAATTTAAAATTCTCAAGGATTGAGCTTGTAAAAGGTAAATATTCTCAGTTATCCCGCGTCAGTTGGTCCTGAGAAGGACCAACAGTTGCGAAGGGGGGGGTGACTTGTCACCGAAGCGTCGCTTTTAAATAATTATGAAAATATGACCTCATAATCAATATTTTGTGTTTGTTAATGTTCCTTGTGCCTGAAAGAGTTACACGAAGACCTACACTATTTTATTGTGACAATACTAGAACCAACTCACATTTTAACTCTCTTGTACCCAGACTGCACAGGCTAGGTAACCCCTATGCGCATATCTCTGATATTTTTAATTCCAGTTTAGCACAATATAAAGATTCGCTACTAAAAGCTCTGTATCCTGCCGTCCTGAATTCATAATGTAATCACAAACATAATAATTATACTTATTTATTTAACCTTGTGTATATTTCACATCTCCTTTTTCTAAATTATGTTTTATCTCATATACTTCACACCTCCTTTTTCTAAATTACTGTCATAACTTTAAACAACTATCTATGTAAGTTCTGTAATTTTTTTTCTATTCTACTCTTTGGATTTCTTGTATATATTAGTATGTAAGAGGTACTTCTGTGCCGTATATAGAAATAAATAATTTGAAAAAGGGAAATTTATTTGGGAAAGCTGCATATCAGTCACGGAGGAAGAGCTCCACGGAAATAGGCATAACGCGGCCGTTTTGTATTTTATTTTCAAAAACTTTGCGGAATTTATGCCACAATACGATAGCCGCCCGACTAGAGCCCTACTGTATCTTTATACTCTGCGTTGTTATAATTGTAATTTTATACTTTTGTTTACACTTAAATAAATTCTGTAAAACTCATTTGAGGGAACTCTGAACTCTGGTAAATACAGGGTGGTGACCCTATCAACATTAAGAAGCAGCACGTAGGGGGTAGCTTCTCGACCTCACACAAGGGGTCGATTCAACCAACACCAACCCCCGCAACTTTAAATAGTTTAATACATGTTACTCCGTTAGTTCTAAATTAAAATAATCTCTTTATATATTTTCGCCCCTTCAGATATTCGACAAATCCTGGCACAAGGTCGTCCTGAGCGTCCATCGCGGCTCGGCCTCCCTGTGGGTGGACTGCACCCCCGTGAGTCCGGGCCAGTCCAACTCCGTCGGGGACTCGCCGCTGACAGTTCCCGCCCTGGATCCTGAGGGATACGTCACTCTCGCCCAGACTCTGGAAATGGTGAGTGCTCCATATTTTTTAAATAAACGAAATATACCTTTATAGGATTTAATATACTTATAATGTATGTAATATATATTTTATTTTGCATATTTTCTTTTGAGATTTAATAAATAAAAAATAAAAAAATACATTATTGTGACATTCATAATTTTTTTAAAGTTACTTAAAGTAATAATAATTTTTGGAAATTTTCTTGCGCAAGGCCGTTTTAAATTGTATTAAAACTGTTTACTTTCAATTTTTGTTATTTATTGCAATTGTTTTGGAGCATCATCTTCACAAAAGTAAAATATATCAGTGATAGCGTAGAATTAATAAAAATTTGTATAAAAGGAAAAAACTAGATATATATTAAAAAACTTGGCGATTTTTTGTAACAAAAATGTAATTAATACTCAAACACCTTCCATTTGGTCCCCTCTTCTGCGCTTAGTGACCACGCCTCTACACCCACCCGACTCTAATCTCCTTCCCACTCCTCACGTAGTCCTTTTGTCTTAAGTTAAGTATTATAAGTAATATGCGTCGGCATCGAACCAATTGTTATGAATAACAAAAAGTGAAAGTAGACAGAGTTATCATTTTTTAATATAATTAAAAGTAATAATCTTTGATGTGCCAAATGAACCTCGCTACAGGCGATACCTCTCAATACCATGAAATTATTTTATATATTTCCTGTTTATGCCTTTCTCGTACATCGCATCCCTTAAGGCGATCGTCCAACAGAGTGAGCAAATTTCACATTTTTTTCTCATATATTATCTTGCGTTTTTTATCACATTTTTGTATGGAAATATATCGTTTTAAAATTTATTCATCACGTTACATTTATTTTAAATACGGATATCCTATTAAAATGACACAAACTAAATTATATAATTGACTAATAAATTACCAAAACATCGTTTTTTTAAAAATGAAGAAAATTGCTCCACTTTGCAGGCCTTTTATGACTGAATGGCTTAGTGAGATGTTTTTTTTAAATAACATTACAAAATAAAAAAATTATACTAAAATTATCAAAATTATATCAAAATCTGTTTGATTGTTTACTTACAATTAATGTTTTAAAAACACTATTTAATGAAAATATTTTATTTTTTGTAGCTTTTTTAACTCTTTATGACAACTTTTTTTACTTCTGTAGTCAAAAGAATAGATATTATATAATTTTAAAATAAAAACAAAAAAAAATCAAAATCTTTTTCGATATTCCTGATTTTTGATAGTAAATCAAGACGCAACATATTTGACACATTACGCAGTGCCTTGATTAAATAGCTAAAACCTGAAATTTAGAACAAGTTTTTGATTTTTTTATATTAATTTTAAAATGAATGAAAAAAGGTTTAAACTATTAAAAAACACATTTTTTTTATATAAAATTAAACAAAGATTTTGCAATAATTATAATAAATTTAGGATAATCGTTTACTGTGTAATATTATAGAAAAAAAAAGACATCTCACGAGACCATTCAGTCATAAAAGGCTCACAAAGTGCAGCAATTTTCTTCATTTTTAAAACACCGAATGTTTCGTAATTTATTACTCAGTTATGTAATTTAGTTTGTATCATTTTAACAAGATATCCGTATTTAAAATATATGTAACCCGATGAATACATTTTAAAATGATATATTTCCGTATAAAAATGTGATAAAAAAAAAAAAAATGTGAAATTACTCACTCTGTTGGACGATCGCCTTAAACTTGACCCGTTTCCAGATGAATAACACTGTTTGACTTTTTTCTCCGCAGATCCCGCACGCGGTGAGTAACACGGCACTTGTTCCTCGACATTGTATTGCTTGCAGGTACGGTGGTCAGACCAATCGGTAGGTCCGGCGCGCGCCGCCGCCGGAACCTCCCCTGTATGGCGGGAGCTAGCCGTCTTTGCTTCGAGCACGACCACTCTGAGAATGCGGCCGACATTTCTGCCGCGCGCAGCTCTTTTTCCGAGTGAACCGCATTCTGACAGTGGTCGTGCTGTACTCACAACTTAAACGCACGTCCAAAGATGCAAATAAATGATCGTATATTTGGAGTTTTACCTTTTTGCTGCATCGGCGACGGGACTTGGGCGATCGTTCGGAAATGCGAGAGAAAGAATGGTAAGAAAGGTATATAATGCAAGTGTTGATGGCGCCAGAAAGAGAGGGCGACCGCGGAAGACGTGGCACGACCAGATCAACCAGATACTGGAAGATGGTCCCGTTAGAAGCCTGAACAACCGGCGAGCTTGCATGCGAAGATGTATGAATGTGGATGAGGCGAGAGTTGTATGTCAGGACAGAAGAGTGTGACGCTCTATCCTCTCTGCCTACTCCCACGGGGAAACGGCGTGATGGTAAGTATGTAAGAAAGTTAATTTTTTAAAAATAATAATTCTCTATGAAACAATTGATGAGAGAAATTATTTTTTAAAAATAATAATTCTCTATGAAACAATGTCCACCACTAACGCTGACAAATGGCTTAAATAACGATAAGCTGTATAAAATGAAGCACAAAAGAAGTATATTCTCTACCTAACGATGCCAGTCACTAACGCTTTCAGGCGGCTAAAATAATAATGAGGTATAATATCGAGGGTGGAAAGCCAAAAGGGCGTTGGCGATCATTTAGAACTTTACAGGAGAGCGAAAGAAAGTCCTGTCAATCTGATTTTATCGATGTTTCTTTTATTATTAAACGAGTTACATATTTGTGTATCCAATACAATTAGCAAGCAAAAAACAATTATCTATTTAGTAATGTCCACCATTAACGTTATTAAAACGCTACGATACTCAAAAAAGCGTTTTTCTTACATCCTTAACTGGCGGCCGAAATGTTTAAAAAAATGTACGTCTTTTTTGACGGGTTAAAGCCAGTATTAGGTATAAAGCACATAAATTACATCATCAGCTTTGAGAGACAATACACCGTGTTTTCATTAACGAACTCTGAAAAGTTTTTACTTTAGTTGAGACATTTCAGAACACTAGGTGAAAAATACGTACAACAGTATATTACGTTACAAATTATTTATTTTATTACCCTTATGTGTGAGTGGATGGAAAAGTTAAATGGTACACGAATAAAAATAATGTTGATGTGGAGGACCTTGGCATGTCCGGAATCCAGCCGCTCGCATCGACCAAATGCACCAATCAGAAGCCCGATGCGACCGCCGAGGACCCGGCCGGAACAAGCTCTCACTCCGATCGCCTTCCGATTCAGAGACGCTTTAGCATTCAATTGTAAAACTTGCTCTTCAATAAAATCGACGCTTATAAATCGCGAGTATTTCTGTTCGACCTGTACCACTCCGCTCATCCATCATTGCGTTCTGTCACATACATTCATTTACTCACTGCTCTTAAAGCCATGTATTCACTAGGGGACAAACTGTCCCTCAACAGCACGCGCAGCATAGAGTCTACGTGACGTTGCAACGCCCTGCACTGTTCCGCGACGTCGCGCACAAAATTGCGCGGCATTTCTATGTGCCGTGGCAACGTTACCATGCGCACGGTACCCGAGCGAGCTCACTGCAACATTACGCGGAGCGTCAGTACCACGTGGTATGTTTACAAGTGAATACGCATGCGCTGTATCTGTCAAGATGACAATGTGGGAAACGAAATTGTTCTTGAACTCATCGAGCTGTATCGATCGAAGATCGCATAGAATATCCGTCCTTCTTTCTCTTTGCAGTAAATAATTTCGCATCCACCACCTTTTTCTCCTCTTACGTTTCGATAAACTCGTTAACATAAATGGATACGCAGCTGTCATCTCATAGGGCGACATTTCCGCGACGTGTGGAAAACAATAATTATTTGCAAAAAGGACCTTGTTTGAAATAATATTCAATTTACTATTTCACTTCAATTCAATACAACTAAGTAAAACCTCGTTAATTTGAAATTGCGATCAAAAAAAAACATTTCGAATTGCGCGGAACCGATGACGAAGTGTAAATAGATACCGCAGCTGTCATCATAACCTCATCGGGTGACATTTCCGCGACAAGATATGTGAGTCCCGGTGTGTACACGTCAAATGACCGCGTCATTGTCCCCGAAACATGAGCGTAGATGTTCATGCGACATGCCGTGCGGAATGCTGCGCTATTTGTCCCCTAGTGAATACATGGCTTTAGTATGCCTTCAGCGAAGCCACACAAATGTTCTAGGAGATCATGTTCCTTACATATGGACATGATTTATACTAAAACGCATCTTCATTTATCTCTCAATACAACCAATCTATCTCAATTATAATAATTTTGCTGTCTGTCTGTCTGTCTGTCCTTGTAACTTTGTGTGACGTAAGTAACTTCTTCATAGCAACATTTTATATTTCGATTTTTTTTTACGAAAAAATTGTTTTTCGATTTTTTTTACGATTTTTTAAAATAAAATAAATAAATACTTATTACTTAGGAACCGACATGGAAATGTACCGTCATTTTTGACGGGTTGTAGCTAGTTACAATTATTATCCATGACGTGGCTCGCAAATTCAGAAAAGTTATTACTCGTAAGACAACAATGATGCTCCTGAAGTTAAATGTCAAGATTTCTAGAAGAAACCAATTTATGATTTGTGCAACTGTAACGCTTTTGCGGTTTAGGTGTGTGTAGTGTAGGTGTTCTGAGAAGAAAATTCCCACCCGTCCAAAGACATCTACTAGTGTCGGCACGTGACATGTATTGTGTGAGTGCGAGATGATTCAGCAGAGGCAGGATAAGTAGATGGATACAGAGCGTAAATTATACTGATGGTTAACATATTGGTAACAATTTATAGAGGTGGCGTTGAGTGCAGAAAATATTGATTGCGATGGCTACGGCGGTCGGCGAAAGAGTGAATGTGACTCTCGGCGGTCGGGACCTGGGTAGCCGCATCGAGCACCTGATTGGCGATGTCACTCGATGCTTGCGGTTAGAGCCGCGACGGGTCTGGACCACCACAACGTCAAATAAAATAATTGTAGGGTATCAAAGCAAAGGCAGCATTATCTTTGTATGTATCAATCCCATCCAAACTCATGTTTCCTATAAAATCTCGAATTCAGTACATTATAAATTAGCAATTCTCGATGACCCCATTAATTTTCTTTTTGGATATTGCTGCCTTTTCTTTTATACCCCACAAGTAATATATTGTTTTTTTTTTTAATAAATATTACCTGTTACCCGTAAAAAATGACGGTACTTTTACATGTCGGTTCCTAAGGAATTAGTATTTATCTATTTTATTAAAAACATTATTTTTTTCGAAAAAATCATTAGAAATAAAATAATACTTTTTTGAAACCAATTTAATTATTTAGTTCCAAATGTCTGATACGGTTTATATTTGCATCGGCGGTTAGTGTATAGTGCTTTTAGGCTAGGCTTAATAAATGGCATAGTGGTTTCATGGTGTATATATCTATTAAACTATTATGGTATGCTGTGTGTTTAGATTGACCTGCAATGGATGGTGGTGAGCTGCGACGCCGCCGCCGACAAGGGCCACTGCGAGGAACTACCAGTAAGACACCTTAAAGTCTTCATTTTACACGGAATCCATGTTTGGAAGCGAGAGATGTGATTAATAATAATGGACATAAATTATAATTCTCTATTGCCTCTAACTAAACTAAATAGATTATCCGATAGAAGGAAAATTGCTGACCTCGTATTACTGTATAAAATCGTAAATAATTATTACAACAGTTCAGAACTAACGCAGCTAATTTTTTATCACATCCCTCCCAGGAGCACTAGACAAAGTATATCGTTTCATTGTGACAATGTTAGTGTAAATTATCTCTATAGCTCACCTATTAGAAGGCTCCATAGGTTAGGAAACGAGTATGGCTACCTATCGGATGTTTTTTCGGAAACACTAGCCGCCTACAAGAAAGCTCTTCTGGACGAATTCGGTCGTTTATAATTGGTTATTGATGTCATGTCTATCTCTTGTTTTTAGATTTTTGAATTTTACATTTCATTTTATTTTACTGTCATTTTTATTGCTTCTTGAGTTTCAGATTTGATTTGTTTACAATTATTTCATTTTGTTGTAATTTTGTTGCTTCTTGAATTTCAGACATAATTATTTTAATTTGTTGTAGTTTTATTGATTGTTGACTTTCATATTTGATTTGATAACTATTATTTCATTTGATGTAATTTTGTTATACTTTATGTTATTCACTTAATGTTTTATTTTTCTTTATATATCACTTTATTAATTGTTTTTGATAGAATTATACCTTATCTCCTTTTTTTATTATTACCTATCAATCTAAACATGTTTATATACATTGTTTCTTTAATGGTACGCTGTACCATGTATTAATTAAATAAATAAATAAAAAAAAATTAAATTGATCACTTTGTTCAGCGTACAAAATGTAATAGATGACTCAGGACAGACTTTAATTGTCTCGGGCTTAATTTTATTTTGAGAGTTACAAAAGACTTAAAAAAAAAAAAAAAAAAACTTAAAACTCCATTAAAATATTCCAACGTCTAACTAACGTCTCAAGTGAGAGCTCATCTGGAACATAATTCACAGGTATACTCCCCACATTATACTATTCACTATAATAATATTGAAAGAGTCAATTTTTTAAGGATTTATTAACTTTAAATTAAAGATGCCAATAGTGAACATAAACTATAGCTTTCTGTTGTCCCTGATTATATAATAGAGATTAATTGTTCGAAGAATATTTTTTCTTCCGAATGAAGGCTCGAATATTGTGGTGACTTATTATTGAAATAAAACACAAATCACTTTGTTTTTACCACTTCAAAGTGATTTGTGTTTTATTTTAATAATAGAGATTATCTGATTTTATATTACTATTTAAAATGATTATTGATCGCTAACAATTGTTCGCCACACAATTACTCGCCTTCAGATAACCTAACCTCACCTAACCTCATCTAACCTAACCTAACCTTTATAAAAACTTTTAGATGACGACTATTGTTTATAAATAATAACTGAAAATATACTTATCTCTATGTTTTTTATCTATATTCATGTAAAAAATAACTTAAACATCCTATTACACAATTGGCGAGCAACTTTGTGGCGAGCAATTGTTCAATACAAAATTGTTGATAATTATTTCAACAGTTTTTCAAACCATTACATCTCTCTAGGAGTACTAGGCAAAGTATTACGATATTCCCTGTGAGTTTTTATTCTGGATGTGGTGTGGGCCCCAGGTAAAGTTTTACTAACGAATCTTTATAAGACAAAAAATTGATGTTTTCCATTTATTGGGCTGACATTTAATGGTCGCTTATAAACCAGTCCTAAGTGATCTTTCGTATGACGAAAATAGAATTGAAAGCATCCAAAACAGATTCCTAAGATACCTAGACCTCCGTTCATTTAGATCTCATATAAGCAATGAAGACTCTGCGAAGTTTTTTAACATGCAGACCCTAACTCGTCGAAGAAACATAGCTGACGCGGTGATGCTATTCAAAATAACACACAATCTAGTTGATAGTCCGGAACTTCTTCAACGAATATCTTACCACATCCCAACTCGCAATAACAGACATTCACCTACTTTTCATCTCCCCTTTTGTAAGACCAACTCAAAACAAAACTCCTTTATGTACAGATCCACAAATTCATTTAACACAAACTATCACCACATTGACATTTTCAACGCAACAATAAGAAACATAAAACAATCAATATCTACACTACCGCACCGAAACTAATTCGTACATTATATCTTCCCTTCTACTCCCGTCCCACATTCCCCTCCACCCTCTCCACTCGCTATTAAAGTAAGTTTAAGTAAATTTTTATATTCAGTGGAAAATTTGTAATTGGCATAATTGTAAAAACCATTATTTCATATCTTCTGTGTATAATTTTCTTTTCAAATAGACGATCCGCACAGTCCGACATCCGGTAGTAGATATATAAAACACTACATGAAGACACACACCTTGCTTTCGACACGGTACTGCAATCCAGTATTTAACATAACACAAACTTGGAGACACCCTGACTTCGGTACGGTATTGCAAGGTAATACTTAACCTACACTTCAACACTCACTCATCACATCAGCCCTGATGATGGACCCTGCAATGGGATCCGAAACGTTGGCCAGAGAGGTCACACACACACGGCAGAATATCCCAGAAAACTATACACAGAAGATTCTGAACGACCGTGAAAACCTAAGGACATTATTTCATATTTTTAAGATTGTTGTTTAGCTGTTAATTTTCCCCAAAACAAAATAAATAAATGACAATTCAAAATGTATGCATTGGACAAGTCACGCCCAATTTTCATTATTCTGTGTTGAGTAGACTTACCAGCCGGCAGCGACTGCTCCAGTGGCCACCCTGGCCATGCCGCCAGCCTGCGACGCCGTGTGTCCCCCAGGACCTCCGGGATCCAACGGAACCTATGTGAGTGTCGCATGCTACAAACATCACCAGACGCAACCTTCAAATTTCATACTCACATAGATAATATAATAAAATTTCATTTAGAATTTTAGCCTTCATTCTTCGCGTAACTTAAATCTTTAATTGTTCTCAAATTAATATGTATTTTTTTTTTCTTCTTCTTCTTTTCTTCTTTTTTTTTTTTTTTTTTTTTTTTTTTACGCTTCAACAGGCCATGAGGCCCAATTACAGAAACGAAATACATCACAAAACACCCAGGCTTGAGTAAATCACATAGATTAAATTATGACCTCACCGGGAATCGAACCCGGAACCCTCGGTGTGGGAAGCCAGTGTCATACCCACTGCGCTACGAGGGCCGCCTTTTTTTTTTTTTATTTTTTTTTTTTTTTATATTATTTGACGATATGGACACCGCACTAAGATTTTATATGTTTCTATCACTATAACATGATAAAATCCATCCTAAAAAGAGTGAATATAATATTATAGCTAGACCGCATTTAAAAGAATGTGCGTAAAAAATATGTGTGCTGTTACGATGCAGAAAATGAACACAAAATAAGTTTTTCTAGTAAGTAAGTAACCTTTTTTAAACTAAAAAATATATATTTATTTGGAATATCATATTGAGGATTGTAATACGGGCTTGCCAGGCAACTTTCCCCTGCTTTCTTCTTACCGGACAAAGCTAGGGTCGACCTATAGTTTATAGAGACGATACAAGCAATTTAAATAATAGTTCTGATTAGAATCAACTCAATGCGCAGTATCTTTCATTTAATTTTTTTAATGCTAATATTAGATACTTTTCTCCATTTCCCCAATTCATTAGAACATATCGTCCTATGAGAGGATTCACTCACCATGTGACATTGATGTAGTTTTAAGATAATGTGATTTAAAAATTCAACATTTGATATTAAAATTATTGAAAATGTTAAAATGATGTATTTTGCCACTAAATAAATATAAATAGATACATAATATTTACTTGAAATAGAGATGGAAAAAATGTTGGCATTCGTAACTCATTTTGGCCAATTTGCGGTTCGTGAATTTTCCCTCTAAAGGGACGATATAATAGTCTTCATTCCCAAACTAATATAGAAATATTTTCAGACTGCAAATCAAAATAATATATATTTTTTTTATTGCAATTAACAATAAGGTCATTGAGAGCGAATATTTTATACAAATGTCCTTAGATGCGCTTTATGTGAATAATGATTTGATCCGTGTGTTCACAATAGGGTCCTCAGGGCCCTCGAGGTCTCACGGGCCCTCCAGGTCCGAAGGGAGATATAGGGATCCAGGGAATCAGAGGCCCTCAGGGGTGGGTTGGAGATCGTGGACCTGTCGGACAACCGGTAAGTTGTGAAATCACACCTCATTCATTATTTTTAAACGCAACAAAATTTTGAGTAGTGAAATTTTTGAAGAACACGGTTACTGGATTTTTGTCCCCAGAGGAATTGTCACTACTCAAGATAGACTAAATGTAAGCCGTAAAAAATGACGGTAATTTTACATGATGGGTCTTAAAAAAATGAAACAAAAAAGAAAAAAAAGAATAAAAAGAAAAAAAGTTTTTACAAAAGAAGTTGCGGACGTTAAAGGATGTTACGCATAGACAGACAGACAACGAAATTGTTAATATGGAGAAAGAGACGAAGTTATGTATTTAGGAAAGTAGGTATGGAAATCTTTGGGCGTTTCCAGGGCTCACCACCTGTTACATGGCTGCCTTAAGGCGATCGTCTAGCAGAATGAGCAAATTTCACCAATTATAGAAAATTCACAATTATAGAAAAATCTGTTAATACGTTTACATGCAATTTATGTTTTAAAAAATACTGTTTTTTAAAAATATTTTATTTTTTTGTTGGTCTTTTTCAACTCTTTTTACATGGTTGACAACTTTTTTACTTCAATAGTCAAAAGAATAGATATTATAATTTTACAATGAAAACAAAAAAAAATCAAAATCTTTGTCGATATTCCTGATTTTAGACATTTAATCAAGACGCAACGTATTTATGACACAATATGCAGTGCCTTGATTAAATAGCTAAAATCTGAAATCGAGAATAATTTTTTGATTTTTTTTTGTATTAATTTTAAAATAAAAATGTCTATTCCTTTAATTTATTAAAGAAAAAAAGTTATAAACTATTTTAAAAGGATCGAAAAAAACTCACAAAAAATAAAAATAATTTAAAAAACAGTATTTTTTAAAACATAAATTGCATGTAAACGTATTAACAGATTTTTCTATAATTGTAATAAATTTAAGATAATCGTTAACTTTGTTAATTTATTGAATAAAAAAGACATCTCACACGCCGTTCAGTCATAAAAGGCCCACAAAGTGGAGCAATTTTCTTCATTTTTAAAACATCGAAGGTTTGGTAATTTATTAATCAATTATTTAATTTATTTTATGACATTTTAATAAGATATTCGTATTTAAAATATATGTAACCTGATGAATAAATTTTTTAAATTAGACATGTTCCTACAAAAATGTGATAAAAAACGAAAGAGAAGATATGAGAAAAAATGGTGAAATTTGCTCATTCTGCTAGACGATCGCCTTAAGTGATTAATTTACACAATGTAACGCAATTAAACTGAGCCTAAGGCGTACAATATAACAATTATATTATTCTTCTCTTACAACTTTGAAAGACAGGAAGATCACAATTAATCTGGAGAATTTTATGGTGGACGAAAACAAATTGCATTGCAAAACAAATTGTTTATGTTTCAGGGGCTCTTAGGACTTCCGGGAGTTCAAGGACTTCAAGGGTTCCCAGGCCCCAGGGGGCTCCAAGGACTGCTAGGGCCGAGAGGTCTTCCAGGAAGAAATGGTTCTGATGGCCTTCCAGGGTTGAAGGGAGAGCCGGTTGGTACCCATATTAATTAATGTATTAAAATCTCGTCAATTCGAAATTCAAGGTACCAAAAAAAAAATTATTAGACAGCGACTCCAGTGCTTGGTATCCAGAATGTCCGATGTATGCATGCAGAGTGAACTTTTGATGAATGTCAGCAAATCGAAAGTGATGGTATTCGAGAGAGACGAAAGAGTGACTAAGTGTGATGTAATTATAAACAACGAATGCTTAGAACAAGTGAACGAGTTTGTGTATTTGGGAAGTATGTTTAGTAGAGACGGCAAGGCTGAGAATGATATCGAAAGGAGAGTAACTGCGGGAAACAAAGTTAATGGTGCACTAAATGCAATTATGGCCAATAAGAATCTGTCAAAAGAAGCAAGACTAGCGGTACATAATGGCGTTCTAGTGCCAACCCTTATGTATGGAAGTGAAGCCTGGAATTGGCAAAAGAGGAATGAAAGTAGACTGAATGCGGTCACTAAGACGCTTGTGTGGAAAATCTTTGGTCGATAGAGTGAGGAATGAACAAATTAGAAGTGAATGCAATGCTAGCTGTAGTGTGGTAGATAGAATAAAGAAAGGAGTGCTGAGATGGTTTGGTCATGTGGAACGTATGAACGAGGAAAGGATGGTTAAGAAAATATATGAGGCGAATGTTGAAGGCAACAGGAATAGAGGGCGTCCGCGAAAGACCTGGCACGATCAGGTACTACAAGTATTTGAGGATGGCCCTGTTAAAAGCCGCAACAATCGTAGAACGTGTATGAGAAGATGTATGAATGTGGCAGAAGCAAAAATGGTGTGCCAGGATAGAAGAGTGTGGCGTTCAATCCTCTCTGCCTACCCCTGCAGGGAAACGGCGTGATGGTTAGTTAGTTAGTTAGTTAGTTAGATTCTAGAGCGAAATTCGCAAAAAAATCGTACGAAAAAATTGTAATTTTACTTGAAACATGAACACATTGAGAAAATCCCATCAAGGTTTGTATTCTAGATCTCACTATTCTAGAATCTCACCAGAAATCGAACTCGGAATCCATGGTACGAGAAATCGAAGAAAAAATTACTATGAGCTATGAAATAGGTGATAACTTGAATGTAATGTATTCATCAATCCCACACAGGGTGTCTCATGGGTAGTAGCAAAAGCATTAGAGGTGGATTCCTGCCTTGATAATGAGTCGAAAATGTTCAAGCAATCATGACCTAATATCAATAATTATGAAGGTATGCAATATTAAATTTTGCATTTTTTTTTCAGTATTTCTGACTTATTTTTTGCAAAAAGTTGAAATATCATTATAGTAACTTAGATCGATTGTGCAAAATTAATTTTTTATGTACTTTGATAGTTTTTAAACTGTAAGGACGTCACCTTGCTTTTTACTATATTTTTAACGGTGCTCTGCCACACCTACACAAATAAAAAATTTAAAAAATGTTTAAAAAAAATATATAAACAAGTAAAAAAAAGTATAATTTCCACTAGACTATATAAATAGAATATTGTAAACAAATATTTTATTTATTTATTTATATTTTTCCGTATTGTGTTTTTTATGTCAGTCTATTTTCGGTTTTATGTTTTTTTATGTCATTCTAATTTCTGTTACGATTTCCTTCAAAGGGCGCTCCGGGGGAGGTGGGCCCGCGGGGTGAGAGAGGCTTCGACGGTCTGCCAGGCCTCCCGGGTCTGCAGGGCCCCCCCGGGCCAGTGAGTTCCGTCAGCGGCGACCTGGTGCAGGGGCCCCCGGGACCCAAGGGGGAGCCGGGGAACGAAGGAACTCAGGTGAGATGCGATTCTTCAGAGTTGTGTCATCCTAGACTGTAAACTGACGTTTAAAGACCATATTGCTTACGTTCAATGAAAAAATCGTACTATATATCCAATAGACAACTTTGTAAAGAGCATTCTTTGTGTCCCTTTCAAAGCGAGGTGTTTATCAAAGGGACAGGTTGCAATTATATTTAGACAAAGTAAAACAACTATAAATAGGAGTAATTAAAACCATAGCAAGTGAAAAATAAAAAGAAGCATGTAAGGACCAACCGGAAAACCTATTCAAAATGTGTAAAATCTTACCGATTCAAAAACAACTTTATAATAAACTGACACTGGAAGAATATGAGAAGAACAGATTGAAAACACTACTACCTACATCATGAATATAGGACATGACAAATAAATAATAAAAAAAAAAAAAGTAGAAATAATAAAAACAAAGAATTTTACGGAGATAGGACCAAACAGTGCGTAATTTCAAAACTGTTCAAAAAACTAACGGATAGAATAAAAAATTAAACGGGACAAAAAAAAAATAGAAAAAATTCTAAATATATACTACAGTGAACTGTGAAAAATTGGTGATAGTTGAAATCATATAATTTTTAATATTGTTTTAGAATATTATATTATTATATTATTAGAAGAGGAACGAAAGTAGATTGAATGCAGTGGAGATGAGGTCCCTTAGACGTATGTGTGGTAAATCCATGTATGATAGAGTAAAGAACGAAGATATTAGGAATGAATGTAAAGCTGATCGTAGCATAATACAGAGAATAAAAATAGGGTCGCTCAGGTGGTTTGGGCATGTTGAGCAAATGAATGAGGAAAGAATGGTAAGAAAGATATATGATGCAAGTGTTGACGGCGCCAGAAAAAGAGGGCGACCACGGAAGACGTGGCATGACCAGATTAACCAGATACTGGAAGATGGTCCTGTTAGAAGTCTGAACAACCGTCGAGCTTGCATGCGAAGATGTATGAATGTAGACGAAGCGAAAGTTGTATGTCAGGACAGAAGAGTATGGCGCTCTATCCTCTCTGCCTACCCCCTCGGGGAAACGGCGTGATGGTAAGTAAGTAAGTAAGTGACAACTTAAGTAATTATAGTTTAAAACTGTAATGTATCCTTGGGCATATACTATTAATACAGTTTTGAAAGATGCCTGTAATAATAAACCTGTTACATAATCTCTAAAAAGGATAATGAATATTTATTGCACGAACGTGGCATAAAGCAAATTAAAGTTGAATTTCTCGAATTTACTTTTTGAAGAAGAGTTTAACTTAACCTGAAACTTAACTTAACCTGAAACTTCGACAGCGACTGGTCAAATGTTATATATGGTCAGTCCTGCTGTACGGAGTGGAATCGTGGACCCTCAAAGTGAGTAGCATGAACCGGCTGGAGGCGTTCGAAATGTGGATACATCGGAGAATGCTCCGGATACCCTGGACGGATATGGTCAGCAATACAAGAGTTCTTCAAAGAGCTAGAGTGAATAGAGAGTTGCTGACAAATATCAAAATCCGAAAGGTATCGTATTTGGGTCATGTGCTCAGAGGAGAAAAATATGAATTGCTCCACCTGATTCTTATGGGCAAGATAGAGGGTCGTAGAGGTGTTGGAAGGAGACAAATTTCCTGGCTCCGCAATATACGCGACTGGACGGGCATAAAAGTGTTGGAGAGCTGTTTCGTGCTGCCCAGGACAGGGACGCTTTCTCTCGGGTGATAGTCAACGTTGGGGGGACCTGACATGACACCAAAAGAAGAAGAAGAAGAGTTATAAAGAAAAATGTCCCTTTCGTGGGTAAACTCCCCTATTCACGATTTTAACCCTACACCGACCTTTCACGAACTTCCACACCAAAATGGAGTAATACTATTGTCACTTGTTTCAGGGACCTCGTGGCCTCGAAGGGTTCAAAGGGGACAAAGGCGAACGAGGATTCCCAGTGAGTATTAAAATATTAAATTATTTTTAAAACAAATTTTTCGTAAACAGCATGTTTTATTTTTTATTTTTATTTTATTTACGTAAATATATATTTTTTTCTAAATTCATTTTCGTTTCTTAGGGAGAAGTGACAGTAGTCAATGCCACAGAAAGTTACCGCGGCGAGAAAGGTAAGATATTATGTTATCCTATGCGTTCTGTATCTGTACGACACATTTAAAAACCTCAATTAGAGTAATATTTCATTCTCCCACGTGTCTTAATATTTTTTAAACTTTTCAATCACAAAAAATTAATGTAATTTGCAATATTTCTATTGTACTTTCAACTTGTTTTGCGTACTTTTGATTATCGGAGTCATAAAATACCCGTTGACAATCTTTATACTAAAAAATAAGAATGAAATTCTTTCTCTTTGTGAGATGGATGACAACGTGTCTCGCTTGCACCTCGCGCCGTATTCCGAACTAAGCAATATTGCTATTTCTGTATTTCTGACAGTTATGGTTTATCGTTGTGACGCCATTTTCTTGACGTCTTTTAATAATAATAGTTATTATCTATATCTGATGATGAGAGGGAATGCTCCTCTCGAAACTATAGTTGTAATTTAATAGCTCATATTCATCCGTATTCTGAAAATAACAATGTCTGGATCTTTAAGATCTTTATCCCAACACTTAATAGACGATAATAAAAATTAAAAATGTCCAGAGCGGATTTTGTAATTCTACGGCTCAAATACACTGTATTAGAAGATGATATAAGAAAGATTGTTTCTTACAGTCGTATTAATTTCTTCATCCACAGCGTTCAGATGAAATATCATGGCTAAACTTGTAATGACCGCGTTCGGTGTTACCGCGTATTCAAATCTTCCCATCTTGACATTTGACAGATAACAATTTACATCTTTCTCCCTCCCTCATAGAAACAAACACCGACGTAAAGCTATCACTCGTTTATTTTTAATTTTTATTATCGTCTATTAAGTGTTGGGATAAAGATCTTAAAGATCCAGACATATCTGTCAAAAAATGTCAAGGTGGGAAGACTTGAATACGCGGTAACGCCGAACGCGGTCATTACAAGTTTAGCCATGATATTTCATCTGAACGCTGTGGATGAAGAAATTAATACGACTGTAAGAAACAATCTTTCTTATATCATCTTTTAATACAGTGTATTTGCGCCGTAGAATTCCAAAATCCGCTCTGGACCTTTTTAATTTTTATTATCGTCTATTAAGTGTTGGGATAAAGATCTTAAAGATCCAGACATTGTTATTTTCAGAATCGGGCCGATTGTGTGTGTGTATTACAAAGTAAAGTAAAACATATTTTAAATTATAATGTTGCACCACGAAGTATCTGCTAAACCTTTCAATGGACTTAACTTTTGTTTACGTTTAGAGCTTTCTGATTTAAAATATCAAAATTGGCGGCAATACAATGTTAAACATACCTTTCAAGATTGGGATAAAGATGTGACATCCCAATATTGCTATTTTCAGAATAGCACAGACTGAACACGTACAGACTTATCTTGGTGTCTAGATGAAATTACTTAAGAAGAAATTACACATGACAAAATTACACAACAAATAATATTGTACAAGAAAAAAATTAGGTGTGACAGAATTTAATGAAATATTAAAATATGAATAGAATGATAATAATTCCGACAGGAATATTACGAGGTAGGTATATATTTTATTTCATTTTTTTCTAACTGCACGCCCCTGGGAAAGAGGCCCTGGGGGGGGGGGAGGGCAACAACAGCAAAGGACAAACGACAAAGCAAACAAGGATGAAAGGGATCGGGAAACCGATTTACCAGTAAAAACGAGTAAAAAAAGCATATGCAAGGCAGAATGCCGCAAGATGGACTCCTAGAGTTCTGACGTGGAGACCTTGGGAGAATAAGAGGGGCGCCGGAAGACTTTAAAAGAAATGAGCCAACGATATAGCAGCTGTGGGGGAAAAATGACTACAAGAAGCAAACAACCAAGAAGGATGGAAAGGTATTGAAGAGGCTTAGGTATACCTATCCAGCAGTAGACAGCAGGGATGTTAGAGATATGAAATTTCGGATCTGGATACAAATACGGATATAGAAATAATATTATACCGGTTTCGGACATGGTTACGGATATTAGAATTTTAAAATTATAAAAGTAAAATACAAATAACAAGATTTGACTTTTATTTCTAGCCTATGTTATCATTTGTTTTTACAATCAATCAAATAAATAACTATTATTACAGCCACTTTAAGTGCTATGTAGGTACCTATGAAGGTATGTACTTAAAAATACAAAAACAAAATTATAATAATAAAAATAATATTACTAACTTCTATTAATATTATTCAACATGATTATAGGAATTATTACAATTTGCAATAATACGGTAATTTATAACAAATCAGTCTTCATAAGCATTGCTTGAGTATTAAAGATAAAGAGTAAAATCTAAAATTGTAATAAAACCTTGGTATACTTTTAACGTAATCTGAGTATATAATAACAAAAACAGTTCTTAATGAATTTTGTAAGTAATGAAACTATTACAAAATGTTTATTAATAATCTTTAACCTTAATTATAGTTTTAATAGTCAAAATTGAGCAAAGGTAAATTATACTTTTTAAATTATTATATTATTGCAAGAGACACCCGCGGCTTGTGACAACTGAAAGTGACGGCTCGACCGGGCAAAACGAACAAAAATCTGTCTTAACCTGTCATTTAGATTTAAGCCATGTATTCACTAGGGGACAAATTGTCCCTCAACAGCACGCGCGGCATAGAGTCTACGTGACGTTGCAACGTCGTGCACTGTTCCGCGACCTCGCGCACAACATGGCGCGGCATTTCTACGTGCCGTGGCAACGTTGCCATGCGCACGGTACCCGAGCGTACTCACTGCAACATTCCGCGGAGCGTCAGTACCACGTGGTATGTTTACAAGTGAATACGCATGCGCTGTATCTGTCAAGATGACAATGCGGGGAAACGAAATCGTTCTCGAACTCATCGAGCTGTATCGATCGAAGATCGCATAGAATGTCCGTCTTTCTTTCTCTTTCCAGTAAATAATTTCGCATTCTCTTCTTTTTTCTCCTCTTACTTTTCGATAAACTCATTAACATAAACAGATACGCGGCTATCATCATAACCTCATAGGGCGATATATTTCCGCGACGTCTGGAAAACAATAATTATTTGCAAAAAGGACCTTGTTTTTAATAATATTCAATTTACTACAGTAAAACCTCGTTTATTTGAAATTGTGACCCAAAAAATACTTCGAATTGCGCGGAACCCCGTTTTCGCCATATGAGATACCGCAGCTGTCATCCATAACCTCATCGGATGACATTTCCGCGACAAGATATGCGAGTCCCGGTGTGTACACGTCAATTGACCGCGTCATTGTCCCCGAAACATGAGCGTAGATGTTGATGCGACATGTCGAGCGGAATGTTTCGCGATTTGTCCCCTAGTGAATACATGTCTTTAGACTCCGCCTTTATCCGAAACTTTTATATCGGTTTCGGTTACAGTTACGAATATTTTTTTATTTCGGATAACCGATAGTTTCGGTTACGGTTACGGAGCTCCATAACATCCCTGGTAGAGAGATGAAGGCTGAAGAAAAAGAAATGTATACCAGCGCATCATTTGCGAATTGTCTATGTATTGAACCATCTTGCGGTGCGGCTCTGGGAAGAAGCGTCTCCTAATAATTGTTTTAACGATCTTTTTAAATGCGCCATTTGTGCCCGACAATGGAACCGAATTGATTTCAAATAATTACGATTTAAGTGACCCAAATGCGCGCGCGGACCCAGCGCCGTGATTCGGGGTCGAAGTCACTCCCATCGTCACGGAATAACGTTTCATTAACTTGCGCAGAATGAAGATTAATCATCGACTTCTTTGTAACTGGAATAAATGTTGAGTTATTGATTTCCCGGCATTGACTGCCGACGCTAATGCTGCCACGCAAATCACCTTTGTACGCGTGTCCAAGACCTATTTGTTTTCATTGCAATATGTGGATAATATATATATTTTATTATGATTACGATATTACTAGCTATAAATAATCATGTTATATTAGGTCCTTACATATGAAATTGGCGTTTTGCCGTACTGGCAAATTTGATCTCAAATATCTTCTCTTTGGTTAGGAATTTCAAATCCAAATTTATACAGCTATTTACTCATGTATTTGTGTTTTGAAAATTATATTTCATTTGTTTTTTCC
>JADDOH010011147.1:0-111857 GCA_016648135.1 Agrypnia vestita | reverse complement strand
CCGCGATGTGGCCACCGTAGCCACAGTGCAAGTAAGGTGCAACAGCAGACAATACGTGAGAGTAATTCCAGACAATAATGGCCACTATTGGCCACGTAGCAGCCATTAGGTATTGTCTAGAAATCCGCCCGCAGTGCCAGTATCAGCAAGTTATATTAAATTACTCTTTTTTTTGATGATGAAGATGAAGTGACCAAAATAACACCCATGATTATTATTTTAAAGCAATGACCTCCTTTATCTTAGAATATACCTAAATCCGAATTTAATTTAAAATGAAATTATATCGAGGGGTGTGGATGAGATAGTCAGGGGGAGGGGGATTATTTAAATTGACAGAAATAATGTGTTTTATATATCCAATTTTCAAATATCTCATCTAAAAATGCAAAAGTCATTAATAAAAATATATCAGTTATTACAGGGGTGTAAATAAATACGCCTCGTCTATTTTTGTTTTCGTAACAATTAACGAATACGACGAACTGTTGTAAACTACGTCTCGTCTATTTTTTATTGTCGGGGTAGCAATCAACAAAAAAGCAATATTGCTTGGTTTTGAATAGGTAGTTCAGATTTTTATCTTTTACAATACACAATCATTTCTTAAATAGCACTCAGGTGTCAATTTAGGTGGATATCATAAACGGTGGTGATTAAGCAGTCTTCAATAATTGAGACCTCGGTCTGATTTAAATATATTTTGATAAAAATTTATTTAAAAAAAAGAACTGAGTGTTACTCCCACATTTTTTTGAGAGGCTGCTGAATTACGTGAATATGTTACAAGATTAAAATCCCAACGGAAGTTCATTGTCAACTACATCCGCTCCGTTAGACAGTTAAAAATTGCTAAATTTAGTCACGTGCTTCCGGTCCTGTACACAGTATCTGTTTTCACCCTTACAGAAGTGAAACGTATAATAAAAAAAATATTTCGATCTTACAATTTTTCACATAAACTTACTGAATATTTTGTGTCTTCTTATCTTGACACTTATATTACATATGCAGAGGGGTTAACTATATTTTAAAATTTGTTTTCTTCCGATCGGACTTACGGTTCGCAAACCACAGCGCACCAATATATCTTGACTGAGCGCGCCAATTTATGTCGCTAAAGTAATCTTACATGTAATCTCCAACCAGCGACTATTAATTTTCACCTGCGTCGTACCATATCAGTAAATATGAAAATCAAAATATTCACAATTTAATCGTACGAATTTGGAACACATACCCCGTACGATGTATTCCAAGATGTATTCTTTATTTTTACGTGCTTTTATTTAATTCTCTATGTCTGATGTTTTTTTGTTGCGGTGGAATATTGTAATTAATTTTTCATCAACTTTCCGACTAGCTAGAGCTCTGAACATTTAACATTTGTGTAAAGTATTGCACAAATGTTAAAGTACTATATATTTTAAAATCATTCTCGACATGATTTGGTGTTGATAACTTAAGTACATTAATGATAATGCAAAACAGATTAATAATGTATGCAAAAGCGTATAAAAACATGTCTTCAAACGTTTTTTGATTTACTTGATGTGTTTGTGTATGTATGTGTGTTTCTCTGTGTGTGTGTGTGTGTGTGTGTGTGTGTGTGTATGTGTGAGTTTGTGTGATGTATGTGCATTGTGGGTCCAAATTGATTTAGAAATTCGCCAAACGAGAGCAATTTATGTAAAAAATGTATTCACATTAAAAATATAATGGTTTCCATTATTTTTATAACTCTTTTCAGGTTGTATTAATAAAAATGTACTCACGGATATGCTGTCGAAGATCTTGTGATAGTTGGGTACACAAAATGGAGGCATGGCCGACAGCTTCCGAATATGCTCGCATACCTCCCTGAAAAGAAAATAATTAATCGTGAGACAGGCCATGTTGTGTGGAAAAGCCTGTGGATGTATAAATAAAACATTCAATTTTTGTGTGCCCATTTAGAGAGAGACGGAATATGTTCGGAACATTCGAATCAATTTGTAGGTTTCAATTTGCGGCCGCCATCTTAATTGGCTAACTGTCACAATTCGGTTAACTGTAACAACACGGAAAAAATGTTGATGTTTAAGAATCAAAATAATAAATATGAATTAAAAAAATTATATTCGTGAAAAAACACTTTTTATTGAAATATCAACATGTTTCGGGGCCATTAGTCATTTCATCAGTATACCACGTTTAAAAAAGTTGTGGGTTTATAAATTAATTTGTAACGATTGCAATATTTTCATATAGGTAAAACTTGTAGAAATGTTGATATGAGAATTAAGGATCACTTAAGATGTTAAACAGCAATAGCTATTATGAATTTGCAAATCAACCTATGGAAACAAATATTTTCTTTGATATAAAAAAGGGCTTAGAAAATTTACGTATATATAACTTGGGATTATATTAAATACTAAGCAAATTATATAAATACACAAAAATAAATATAAATACTCATCCCATAAGCTCAAGCTCCGGCTCATAATATGGAGAATTATTATGTGTGCATTATTATGTGTCTACTGTATAAATAAATATAATAAATAAATAAAAAATAGAAAATTAAATATTATAAAACTTTTTGCAAATAGTTACCATTTAAATTTGTTATCAAATAAGTTTTTAATTATATATTCAACTCCTACATAATTCTTTTGTGTTAATCTATACATTCAAATTTAATTTTCGGTATACGTTGTGAAAACGTGGTAAATAAATAAATTTTGACGGGTTACCAAACAAATTTGTGTAACGTCCGCAATTTCGTTCAAACTCACGGCCAAAAAACGATATTAAACGGCCGAGATGGGCCTTGAACCCCGGGTCAGCAAACCCGAAGGCGGCAACGATAGCGATGGTGTTACCGCTGCCTCTCCGCGGACCGCCAAAAAGATACTTTAAAATATATACCAGGGCTTAGCAAAGACGCGAACCAATGTTCATTTGACGGGTAACAGGGGCACAAAATAAATACTAAATTACATTAAGAAAGCCAGAAAGCTGAGCATTGTTCTTAAAGAATATCACGAGGGCATAATTCCTGTCTTGTGATTGAAATGTTGTAAGAATAACAACCGAGCCATTATGCCCGTAGCAACCCAAATATTATCTGTTGACCGTTCCTCCGTTTGCCACCAGGGGTCGCGCCCTCTAGCCGTAGCTAGGCCGAGGCTTACTCAATATTATATATTTTGTCGTAATAAATTCTGATTTAATTTCGTGCTGTTTTGATTAGGAAAAAATATATTTGACGTCTCAGGAATAGCAAAATAACTTTGCGGTAGCATTCTTTTAATCAATTTATTAAAAACAAAATCCTTTGTATAAAACCACTATTTATTGAATTAAAAACATGTTTCAGGAAAAATTGTCCCTTCATCAGGACAAGAGGTATATCCTTCTTCTTCTTTTCTATCCATGCCCTCTCCGTTGAACGGACGTTGGCTATCGTGTTGGCGATGGGAACTTTTTTTACTGCGGCCCGGAACAGCTCCACAGTAGACTGCCCAAACCACTGTCTCAGGCTCTTCATGATGTTCTCCTTCTTCCAGCGCCCCGACTTCCGGCAATCTTTCCCCGCATTAGGAGATGCAAGATCTCGTATTTATTTTTATTGTTTTAATGACTTCTTTTTCTTTACACATCCGAACATCTTCATTCGTAACTCTGTCCATACAGCTTATTTTGAGTATTCTTTTACAGATCCACATCTCTATATTAAAAATAAACAGTAAGTATAAAAATTAACAAAGACTTAAAAATAAATTTACGGGAGTTGAATAACTAATTAAGAACTAAGGTTAAAACATATTTAAAAGTTAACAATAACGGCAAGTTGAGGATTTGATTATATATAATATTAATTTGCTGTTAACACTATTTCTAATTTCTAAAATTTGGATTTCATCTAGACGAAAAACTTTGTTTTTGTACGTAAAATTTGTAAATCCTTATAGATATCAAAATAATGCTTTGTTTAAAAAGTTGATTAGAATTTAAAAATAGTTTATGATAATTAAATATATGACATGCTCGTTATATCTCTAATATCAACATTTCTACAAGATTAATCTGTATAAAATGATTGCATTACAAATTAATTTACAAAGAACCGATTTCTTTAAAACATCATCTTAATTTTTTTAATGTAATATATAATACTTTTATTTATTATTAACATAGAGAGTTGGTTGTATAAACTTTGGGATCTTTTAATAATTTAATTTGATTATTTAAATGAATATAGTTATTCAAACATACAGTGTTTTTCAATATCAACTATTGGTGGGTACCTGAACAAAAATATATTCGTAATTCTATTAATATAATTTTATTTTTAAATTTTCACAGTATTTGACATAAGATGTGAACCGCAATAGTAACAATATTATCAAGTATTCGGTAGAATTTTCCATTTTAGATTAACAGTAGGTACACAGTTTATAAACTATTTAAGAAACTACCGGATAGACTTCAAAATGAATCGAAAAAAACAATATAGAAAGAATTTTAAAGAAATATTACAATGCCCTGTGCAATATTGTGATACCTTTAATGTAATGTATATAATATGTATCCAAATTATAATAATTTCGTTGTCTGTCCGTCTGTCCGTCCGTCCGTCCGTCTGTTTCCGTAACTTCGCGAACGTCCATAACTATTTTATATAGACATTTTTTTATCTTTTTTTTATTTTTTATAAATAAATAAACACTTATTGTTCAGGAACCAGCATGTAAAAGTACCGTAATTTTTGACAGGTTACAGCTATTAAATATCAAATATAATAATTTCAATATTTATAATAATAATAATATAATTTAATATTCAGGGTATGTGTTGAAGGTAACAGGAATAGAGGGCATCCGCGAAAGACCCGGCATGATCAGATTTTACAAGCCTTAGCAGATGGCCCTGTTAAAAACCTCAACAACCGTAGAGCATGCATGAGAAGATGTATGAATGTAGCCGAAGCAAAAGTAGTGTGCCAAGATAGAGGAATACGGCGTTCAATGCTCTTTGTCATTTTTGACGGGTTCGAGATATTAAATATACAAATTTATATCTTATTATATATTATTTAAAATGTAAGGCAATCTGTGATGTTTTCTTGTACACAAACTGCATATCTACGTAGTTTTGCAAGATTTTAATAATAAAAAAAAGATTAAATTTTTGTACGGGGTGTAGACGGTTTCACCTATTGGTTATTTTTGGTTATTCATTATCATTGGTTATTCAGCCTCGACCAAGTTTTTTGGCGAGACTCTCATCCTTGCTGGTGTAGCAAGTTTTTTATTCATGTTGTTCAAGTGTTATATTTTTTTTAAACCAATGAAGTATACAACTACCATCGCACCGTTCTCGCGCTTCTGATTTATCACAGAAAAATCACATATTATTAAGGCTTCTTAGAGGCTCATCTTCTAGTATTTGGTTTCCTTGGTCAAGTCTCACACGGACATCCACTACTCGCGCCGTATATCTTTCTTAACATTCTCTTTATTAAATCTACATGGCCAACCAATCAAGCCACCCCTTTTCATCCTATTGACATTGATCAGCTTTACATTTTCTACTAATATTTAAATTGTTTAATATGAATGGATATACCATTAATTTTCACTGCTTTCAGTCCACATTCTTTCCTCTTTTGCTAGCTCCAGGCTTATTTTTAATACGTCAGTAATAAAATATATAATATGCTGTATATTATGTTATTTATAATCTTACTTTATTTTAAATAAGATAACGTTTTGTACATAACTTTGTAGGTCACTTTGTAGCATTTTGTGTCACAATGTTCGATTTGGGCCAATAAGACTAAAGTGCAGATATAGGCTAGATTTTGATGAAATTTCACGACTCCAAACACAAAAGCGCTGTAGGCTATGGAAATTGAAAATGTCTGACATTATTTTACACAAAATGGAACAAATACCTACAAAATGATAATAGCCAAAGGCACCAATTATTATTTTTACAATTTAAGTACAACCCATACTATAACCAGAGGCAATGGCGGATCGAGTTTTGCAAAAACAATTCAATTACGCTGGAATAAACAAATTATAACTACTATATTTTTGCCAATATCATTTGTAGGACAATATGTTCTAGGAATGCGATAGAAGATTTCTCGATTCTTCAGGGACCCTAAACTGAAGAAAGGATTTTCCACAACATGCTGGAAAAGAATCCTTTTATATAAAACTGTCATCGGGATCGCGGAAAGAAATGAAACAATTAAAATTAGTTAAAGTTTTATTTCATCACCAAGGTCACTGGACACAAATTTAATTGGAACACTGTTCTTTAATTCACACAATTCCTTACTAATCGCTCGATGGTGGCGCGCTTTATACACATCTTTTCAGATTATTCGCACTATTTCTCCAAGGTTCTGATTTCGTCGATAATTGATAACTTTTTTCGCAATTTGATGGGCAACCATCGTACTAGACAACAGTTATATCTTAGTTATCAAACATCTACTTAGTCAGATACAAATCTCAAATAACTGTACAATACATAACCGGTGAAAACAACGGTCTGACCATCACTAATTGGTATTACAGATCACAAATGAACAATATTATAATATATAGAATAATAATGTTCTTAGGTTTTCACGGCCACTCAGAATCTTCAAGTTTGTGTTTACTGGGGTATTATGCCGTGTTGTTACGACCTTTCGGCCGAAGTTTCGGATCCCATTGCAGGGTCCATCATCAGGGCTGATGGGTTGATCACCTGCCATCAGCCCTGATGATGAACCCTGCAATGGGATTCGAAACTTCGGCCCGAAAGGTCGTAACAACACGGCATAATACCCCAGTAAACACAAACTTGAAGATATACAGAAAATACGATTCTTCCTCAATCTTGGATTAGTATTTATTGTCGTGGGACACAAACAAAACACTTTACATTACATAAATTAAAGTTTTGTTTAATTAAGTCACTGAAAACGAACTTAACTGGAGCAGTTATTTTAAAATGTTCTTAGGTTTTCACAACCGTATAGAAAATTCTGGTGTGAGTTTTCTGGGATATTCTGCTGCGCAGGGTCCATCAGCAGAACTGGAAACACATCAGTCGTCGAAATATGTCGTGATGGCGTCATCCAGTTTATATACAGTTTTGGATTTCCAGACGTCTCGCGAATTTATTCGGAATTTCCACCGTTTATTATAGATTTTTCTAGGCATTTCCAATTTACTCAAAAACGTTTGGAGTTCCAGTAAATTCCCAATTTTCTGTAATTTTGTCTCTTTCTTACAGTATCTTAAATTATTTTAGAAAAAATTAACATATTGAGTAATAGTAATATATCGTCATTTATGATTTAAAAATTCACAAGACTAATGACCGTTGACGGTTATAATAAGAGGAATATTCCTTGAGCCTTTGAAATTGTCGAAGGTAGTTCTATAAGTATAGCACAAGGGGATGAAAAAGCGTCTAGTCGTCGCAAATCTATGTACTGGGGCGTTTCTATGTATGGCACGGATTGTGCTGATATATTACATATTTTCTGAAACACTATCTCCAACTAAATGCAAATTTGACTAAATATTTTTTATTAAAGAGGTAGGGTTGTTATTACGGTCGTTAAACATATTTAACTGTAATTTCGGATATTTTATACGCACCGTATGTATTACCGAGAAGCGAATCTCGACGTTTCGTTGGATACTTATCCATAGAGATGACAGTTACAAACTATCAAGTATTTGGCGCCCTGTTCTAACGACACTGATCCAACCCTTGAGAGAAGTCGCAGTAAAATCCGCCGACGTAACTAGTACATATTGCACACTGGCGATCTCTATTGTAGAAGAAGAGAACACTCCACAACAAAGTGCATACAATTTACGCCCTAGAAAGCAGCACCTTTAATCAGTCCGACCTCCACCTCCGTGGGTAAAGGTCATCCTCCTGATGACGAAGGATAAGTATCCAACGAAACGTCGAGATTCGCTTCTCGCTAATACATACGGTGCGTATAAAATATCCGAAATTACAGTTAAATATTTTTTATTTATTATTATTATTAGTAGCTTAGCGAAAACTGGTCGGGAATTGAATTAAAATGTCCCACAACAAAGTGTTTGCCTCTTTTGAAAATTCGAAACGAAATGGATGATAGTGGAAGATGAATAAAGACAGAATAAGGCATGAAAAGGTAGACAACATGGTTTATCTGGAATGCAGGCTAAGTTAAAACTGGGAGCCTTCGATGGAAAGTAAATATCTTATTGAACTAGCTCGAGCTTGCATTCTTCCGCATGGAGAAGGCATTGTGCAGTCATAATTTAAATTTGAATTTTCGAACAGCAATGAAACGATAGAACGCGTTCCTTATATACCTATGTATACATGGAATCGAATTGTAGACACTCGCTGAAATAATGTTGTTGATCTGTAAATTACTATCTGATAATTATTTTTGGTAGTTTTTTACAGAAACAGTTTTTTTATTATGAAAAATAATAAAATTGCAATAAAACGACTGTAAAATGTATATTTTTGTGTAAGCATAAATTTGAATATTGTTGCGTGATATAATTTGATTTGCAGTAAAAAAAACGTATTGCATATCGCAATATCTTTTATGCGAAATACTAATATTATATTTCGCACGTGTTGTTAAATAATACTTCGTCATTATTCTCCTGTTCCCAAACACAAGTTTTAACTTTGATGGAACGGAAACGATTAAAAAATATAACTAAGTTAAAGATGTTTAATATAAATGTATATAAAATATATTGTTTTGTGGAATATATAAATTATATTCCACAAAAAAATATGTAATCTGTATCAATCTGTATCTTCAGGATCCTCTGAATCTTCAAGAGCTCTGTATTCCAGACAACATAAATGGGAGACGTCAAACTTTTAGGTGGGAGATATTTGGAACCGGCAAGTCAGTTCCAGAAAACTAGGTTCAGCGAACGGGCATTTGCGGTGGCGGGCCCCGAAGCGTAGAACTCTTTGCCCTCCCTGATAAGAAACACGGATTCAGAGACTTTATTTAAGAAAAGACTTAAAACGCACTTGTTTACAAAATCTTTCCCAGAACCTTTTTAATATTCGTTGTTTTTTTTACTATTTTATGTTTTGAGCTGTTTTTCTTTCTCTTTTCTTTTTCATTTTATTTTTCATTTTGTTATTCTATGATTTTAGTATGTAAGAGTCTTTTGTATGTAAAGCGCCCTTGAGGTGAAATTTTCACAAAAATGGCGCTATATAAATAATCCAATATTATTATTATTATTATTATTATAAAATATATTGTAAAAGAAAGTAAAATATGATCTTCACACGTCACATGTATTTTAATACATTCACGATCATAATGAAACATATACAAAAATCCGTTAATGATAATTTCGCCGTGTAAAAAATAAATGAAATGGGGAAAAAGTATTGTTGTTTACGTAATTTCTGAAAAACGATGTTTTTCAAATACTGCGGTTTTCAGTTATTGAAAACTGGTTCATTGAGATTTTCAGTAAACTTGATTTAAAATAAATATCGGGATAAAAATGTTTTTAAACTATTTTCATTTGACAATTTTTATTATAAAAAATGAACCTATTTTTAACCTGAGCTTAAATAATAAAATTAAAAATGTTTATCATTTAATCGAGTTCACAATTTTGTATACAAATTGGCACTTAGGGAAAAGTCCTTTCAGCATATGTAGACGTCGATTTTATAGTAGAGAGGACTTGATATATGATTGTTTTTTGGTTCTATGACAATTTTTTAAGTAGCGCAAATTTCTCCTTCATCGATTTAACTCTATCGTTTGATTTTTCTATCATCTTTTTCTCTTTTTCTGTCATCATTTCTGATCATCATCACTGAGAGTACTAGCCTCTCTCCCAATAGCTTTTCACTCATAACTGAGACTTTTTGAGAAAACGAAAACCGCGGTTTTTGGTTTAAAGTAAAAGAACGCGGTTTTACAGTTCGTATATTTCGTTTCAGGAATCTTATTCATGAAATGGCATAAATGCAATATTTCTAAATTAATATAAATTTTAAAGTGCTCTCCGAGACGCTATTTTTAAAATCATACCGATGCAGCAGATAAGATTAAGCTTACAGATTCAGATTAAATTTCCAGGAATGTTTTATAGCCGTAGAAAGTCGAAAGGCAGATGGGAAGAAAACGAGGACGAAGAAATGGTGAGCCGTCTAGTACCGCGAAGTGGACGTAGAGACCATTAAACTAGGACTAAAATGAATAAAAATGAAACTCATCATAGAACGATTTTAAATGAACAAACCTTAACGTGTTTTTATACCTAGGTGGTATCATTTCATTTGATAAGGGTAGTGTTAAATAAAATTTTCATTTTGCACTATAAAGTGACTGCCATCTCAATTGATAATAATATGGTGTCTGTTCGAGCAAAATCCGCTTTATAATAATTATCTATGAACGCGCGGTTCTCTGTGCATGACAGTTTAAGTGCTCAACAAAATCTGTGATTTAAAGCACTTGAGCGGTCGGTTTTTTGTCGCGGCAAATACAAAGTTGCAAATATATTTAAATTGTGCTTGAAACTTTCGATCGGTCTTTAAGTGTTACAGTCATCTGAACATACAGCGGGAGCAGAATATCAGACCGGAGATCGACAACGAGTGGTCACCTGCAGAATTTGGTAAGTGGTAGCTAGGCCTATCTAAAGAATTTTGAGTTCAATTTTTCCATGTAGAGAACCCGAACTAGGATAAAACTCAAGGAATTAGCCCCGATAGTGTCTCATTACTAAGTGCAATAAATTTGTCTTAACATAACATGACACTGGATTCTCACTCTAGAGGTTCCCGGTGAGGTAACAATTAATCTATGTGATTAACTCAATCCTAGGTGTTTTGTGATGTGTTTCACTTTTGTGATTGGGCCTCTTGGCCTGTTAAAGCGTAAATAAAATTAATAAAATCACAAGTCAGTTCATATCATGACATCATCAACATGTTATACACAATGGCTGTTATGACGCGTAAACACGAATTTTTTTTTCTAGAAATCGCGTAAAATATAGTAGTTATACGCAAAAAGAGCTATCATCCATTGTCACATTTGTTTTGTATGTAGACTTCAATGATACATAGTTACAAATCGAATATTACCGATGAGAGTTTACCCTGAGATGAGAGTAAACTACTCGTACATGCTAATTCATATTTATATATAAATAAATAAATAAAAAATGTGCAAGCATTAAATTAATTATTTATTAAATACTAATCGTACTACTTTCAAACACTAAATATACAATGTACATAAATGTACATGTAAAATATACTTAAACGTAAATATACATGTTGCTAAAGCGTGCCGAAGACACTTATAATTGGGATAATGGGCATAGTCTTCAATTATAATGTTTTATTATCAGAGTATTATGTACCTATTATTCTGTTAGTGTCTCTAATAAATAAAAAAATTACAATAGTGATGTGAGTGACAAATTATGAAACGATTTTATAAAAATATTGTTGCAAAAAAAAAAATTGATTCTAAGATGAATAAGGGAGTGAAGGGCTTGAAGAGGGCCTTTAATTAATTCTATAAGGTTGTATAAATAAGTATAAATTTCTACAAGGCTGTTTAAATCTATAAAAATATTCGAATGCTTAAGCACAAGGATAAATATATAATATTAACCCCGGGATCTAATATTACGTGAGAAAATTATCGAATCACAGCTTAATCGTTCTTTTAACAGTCTCCTTTTCGTCCGATATAAGCAAGTACTATAAATGAGTTCATTGATAAATAAATACCGAACTTTATGAATATTTAAAATTTTATTCAAAAAGTGTTACGATCAATATGAACTTTTACATGACAACGTGTCTTCATTTAGATGGCAGTTTATTCATTCTTTTCTCGGTGAATTTTGTGAGTTTTGATGAGAAAAAAGCTACCGATGATGTGCGAGTATTGTTCGATTCTGTATCTGTATCTCAAGTAATACTGCCGGTTTTGGATCATATTGCGTGCCGCCCCAACTACTACGCCCCAACGGCGCTCAAGTCCGCCATTTGCGCCCTTTGCGCATCAGATGAGCAAACGAATGGCGTATGGCGCTTCTCTATCTTCGAGATAACTTGAATGGTAGACGCCGACGATGTATCTCGTTGATGTAAGTTTTATAGGTCTTGCGTTGTAAGCGTCTGAAATTTGCATTTTTTCGTGACGTCGGGAATTCTTAGACCCTCCCCTACCCAGACTCGGGGAAAGACGCAGGTAGATCGTTCTACTTCAAAAGTATTGACAAAGTCATGAAGTTATGCATTATTTTGGACAACTTTTTACATAAAATGCGTATTGCTGTGACCCAAAAAGATAAAAATCTATTAGAGCAAGGAATGGAGAATGTGGAAGATGTGGTTAAAGTAACAGCTTACCAGGCATTTTGGTGATTAAATTTATTAATTTATTATAATTATATTTACAAAATAAGCTGACAGAAGAGGAATGAAAGTAGACTAAATGCAGTGGTGATGAGATACCTTAGACGTATGTGTGGCAAATCTATTTATGATACTGTAAAGAATGAAGATACTAGAATTTAATGTAAAGCTAATCTTAGTATAATTAAAAGAATTAAAAAAGGGTCACTCAGATGGTTTGGGCATGTTGAGCGATTGAAAGGGGAAAGAATGGTAAGAGAGATATAATGCGAACGTTGATGACGCCAGAAAGAGAGGGCGACCGCGGAAAACGTGGCATGACCAGATTAACCAGATCCTGGAAGATGGTCCCGTTAGAAGCTTCAACAACCGAAGATGTATGAATGTGGATGAGGTGAGAGTTGTATGTCGTTAGGACAGAAGAGTGTGGCGCTGTATCTTCTCGGTCTATCCCCACGGGGAACGACGTGATGGTAAGTACCTACTGCTTCGTAATTGATACAGTATCGACAATTCATTCCTAAAAATATATTAAACACTTTAGTTCTATGCTAAATATACCGATTTTTTAAAGAATTCTTTTAAAACTTGTATTTGTTCAAATAATAAAATTAATATCGAATTGAAAAACAGACAGAATTTACACGTAGAGATAGACTAAATTTACACTTATTTATTCTATGCGGACACATAAAAAATACTTGTGTGCAATTTGCAATATTTAAAATTCATGGTAACCGATTGGAGAAGAACTTATTATTATTTACATAACATATGGTGAAAATATACAAAAATAAAAATAAAATCGACACTAGATACCGTCGCATGCCATTCTGATAAAATAAGAGACACGAACATGGTTAGAATATTTTGCCGTATACCCTGAAATAATCTGATGTGATGGAAACTGTCGCTTAAAGACACGTTTCACTTCCGTTGCAAAATATCTTGAATGAACAAATTTTAATGTAACGTTCGATGTTTTCAGATACCTTAATGTACCTCTAAAGCCAGTGTCATGTGATTGTAATTTCACTAAAAAATTGTGGATATTTTAATTTTTTAAAAACATTAAACAACTTAGATTATTAGGTTGTTTACACACACATTTTTACGCGTAACAAAATGGACTTTTTGCGTAATTTTTATTCGTTGACCCTTATCATACCGCGAAAAATAGTCAACTCATATTAACGTAAAAATAAGTTTCAATCAAAAAAACAAGTTTAAAAATAAATACATACATGTTGCTACGGCAGGCCGAATACACATCTTGTGATTGAATTTTATATAATAAATAATGTATAAACAGTACAATTTTTTAATGTATTTTGTACCGTTTTTACGTTAGCCGTTAGTCTAACGTAATTTCTTTAATTCCGTTGATCAAACCTTTTAACGAATATTTATCACATGCGTGTTAATCTTGTTGAAGACAAGCATGCACTATTTTGCCTACAGAACTAATTTGAACTAACTAACTAACTAGCATGAACTAATTTGCCCAAAAAATTTATCATTCACAAATAATAAAATGATCGAAAGTATAGCGTTTGTATTAACGGGTAAACATAGTATTAGTAGTAGTAGACTCTATGAGACATATTATAATATATATTGAATTGTGATGTCCAAAATAATAAAATTTAGTACTGCGTTCTTGAAAAATTTGGACATACTCAAAATATTCTGAAAAACAAACATGTTTATAGTTGTATTTATTTAATTTTTCGGCGTTTCGACTTGTAAGGAGAAACGCGTCTCAGAAAAAAATTAAACAAGTAGAAAAAAACAAATACTTTTTACCTAAAACTAAAGTAGTTTAAGTTTCCCTCGAAACAATAAATCCCCCACTTTTCGTATTATATTTATGTGGAAGAATATTTCATATAAATAGTCAACAATACAAAAATAACAGTTTATAACCTCTCTCGTATCATAACTTTAATGGTCATTGCAATAAAGAGATTGCTATTGTTCCCGGATTTTGTCATTTGTTATTTCAAAAAGCTGTCACTGCACTTCGATAACCTTATTATATGCATTAATTTATTTTACTGTATTACGTGTTGTTCGTACTAAAATCATACAAAAAAGTTTTTTTATATTTAACAGCAGGTGAAAAATAATTTCATAATAATCAAATATGTATTTAAAGTAATTCACAATGGAACTTAAATGTTATGAAATGGTTTAGGACTGAAAATCTTCTATTTTGTATGAAAAAAAAATGCTTCGAATGTACTAAAAGAAGTAAAAATAAAATGTTTATTTTAGAAAATATAATATTATACAAACGAAATTATTTACGTTACATAAAAAATACGTATCATTTTAACTATTTATAAATAAGCCTAGTAGTAGCAGGAATATGATGCCTTACCTTCTATGTACCTTACGCCTTTCTATGTAGCATTACCTTATATATATAAATATATAAGAAAATGATTTAATTAAAGTAGTTTTTTGATATTAAATTTATCATAATAGTTATAATTTGTAATATTTTATAAATTTTAGGAAAATCAGCACATTTAAAAGTATGAATCTACCTACATTTTAACATTTTCCAATTATTTGAAATATAAAAAAATGGAACGTTTTAAACGATAGACAGCATATATAGAGCATATATGTAATGCTCGTATTGAGATCGATTAGCTTGCTATTGTTTTTGTTTTAAGTTTGAAAGCTTTCGTTTTAAATTTGAAAGCGTTTTATGTTGAATCTGTGCTATTTTTAAATTCTTTATTGCCGTACGCACGTGTGTGTGGAAATGTCTTGGAAATGAAAATTAACACACTTCCCGTCATCCAATCGAACTAAAATTTTGCACGTTGACGTCGATGTCGATGACAACGCATTTTGACAACTTCGTCGGTATACGCGGCTATTGTGGTTGTTTTCGTTTTTCGCAAAAAAACTCGTCGACCGAGCGCTCGATTCCGAAAATTTCAAGTTCCCCTAACGGACGCAGCCCGCCCACGTCTTTGGGAAATACATTCGTCGCGGAACGTCTATCCTCCTCAGAATTGAGTCGAATTTCAGATTTTTTTAATTCTAATCCGAAAAACCACTTTGCAACGTTAATAACTTGGCAAGTTTTCGTCCTATTCTGAATATAAAAACTTTCTCCCCTTACCTCCCTCTCGCTGGGCCCTTCTCAAAATCTCAATTTTATTTTAAGACTCAATCGAAAATATGAATATTGCAAAAAGTGCAAAATCCGGTCGTCTATTTTTTATATGTTGGAATTTTGCATTTCTCTCTTTCTCGCGGCGTGACAAAAATAAACCCCTTTTTTTTGGCTTTTTTTAGCGAGCGCGATGTTTCTGCGACTGTTTGCATAGTTTTAATGAAATTCAAAAATTGAGTATCACGTTCGATAAAAGTTAGAGGTGCCCATTTTCGATTTTTTTATCCCCTCCATTTTTTTTTGATATCCACTCAAAATCTAAATTTTCTGTTCATTTAATAATTTGGTTAAAAAAAAATTGTAGCGAGGTGCGACGACTTTTTACACATATGGCGCGATAGTGCGCGTCAGGGAATTTTTGTTCCGAATTGCGTGTCCACAGAATGGCGTTCGTTTTTGAGTTTTTTTTTAAATATTTTGAATGCTGCTCTGCGACGCGTTGGCTAATTTTACATGTAAATATTGCAATCGATAGAGCCCAATTGTCGCTATCGAGTGTGCTGAAAATTAACATTGCGAAGTGATCCACTTTAAAAATAAATGCGCTTTCATTCGGTTTTCACAGTTTCAGCCGCTGCTTCGCGAGGGGTGGTTCTATTCTCTATCTTGTAGAGTTTTTACTTTTAAATCTTTTGGCGTTTTTACTTTTTTTCTACATTTTTTTCGCAAAGCAAAAACAGAATTATTTTACACCAAATATGGAATTATTTTTAAACGATGTTAATTTTTTTCTCCAAGATACTAAGAATGGCGCTTAAAAGAATAGGTCCCTGAATAATTACACTCGGGTGACGTCATTATGATAAAGCAAAACAGGTGAAAATTAGTCGTTCCTAGAAGCATCCATCCTATATAGAAAAGAATTTTGAATGATATAAAATGAAAAATTCTGCATACAAGCCTTTTTCTTGCGTATAAAGAATTTATAATGAAAACTTTGTTTTTATGAGTTAAATTATTATAAAATATCGATAAAACGATGTAATTTTATTTTGAAAGTAAACTACGATCACCCAGTTTCAGAGTTTTATTTTTTGCTTCAAGTGTTGTTTCAACGAGATTTTCTGTTGGTACCGCAGAGTTTTTATACGCATGTTATCTTTTAGAAACATAATTTATTTACGATACCATTAACTTTTTAATGTATATTTTTTTATTTGAGTACCTATTTGCAATAGTGAACGAGTATTTAAATAATCTGTGTAATTAATTTGGAAGCGTATAACGTATTTTAGCCATTGAGAATATTTAAGTGGATATATGGAACTTTTATGTGATTTTGTTTAATATTATATACATTTTATTAAGTTAGTTTATTTAGTTTTTCCAACAAAATAAACAAGACATCTTTCAGAATATATATTGGGTATACTCAAATTTTTCAAAAATATAATACTGGTATTTATCTCCAAGAGGACATCATTAATCAAGGTATATTATAGACATAGATATTCTTAATGTATCTGGATTAATGATGTCTTCTTGAGGATAAAATCCAGTACTGTGTTCTTGAAAAATTTGAACATACTCAAAATATTCTGAATATATTAATACTGATCTTAAGAGGAGTTAAATCATTTTCAGGCGTAGACATTATAATGTATTTGTTAATAATTCGGAAGAATGTCATATAAACATATAAATAATATTGCTTTAAAAATCCCAATCTAAAATACGGATATCTCATTGTCAATGGTGACATCTGTACTGGTTTATGGGAACGACAACATTTTCAGCCACAGGTGGCGATAGTAAAGATGCAACATACATATGGAACGACATGTGCATTTTGAATGTTACGAATGATATGTCGTAAGCCCTATGGACATCTGAAAAGGTGACACCATTCCTTCTCTTCCATATAAAAAAATAGCTTCATAGAGACGAATAGAGATGACACATGTACAATATATCTTGATTAAGAAATTTATTATCAATAAAATAATATATACCTACGCGTACATGGTGTTCATCCTGTTGGCTTGTATGAGAAGCTTTGTGCATGTTAAGGGACTCATCTACATAATCTCGCTACATTTCCCGCCCACACAGTCACTCCAGCCTCTTTGTACCTTCCTCGGAATATCTGGGGTGCCATACTGAACCCGAAATTTCAAATTATTTAATCTTCAAATTGGTTATCACGTATTGGGATATAAATATCTCGCAAGAATATCGATTATTCGAAGTTCTGCTACATGTGCTAAGAGACCAATACAAAGCTATTTTATCTTTCCGATTGTAGGCAGTTCCAAGAACCATGATAAAATCAATTTTTGCAGAGTTTTAAAATTTGATTTAATTAAATATAACAAAATAATATAAAATGAAAAATTAGGTGCCAAAAAAAGGAATTGACGAATTGATGATAAACTTCGTGGGCGTGGGTTCACAATCGATAAATATGATGGCAATCATCTGAAAATCTGCAGCTTTGTTGAATTGCACGAATGATATAAATCTATATAATTAATAAAAATTTGTTATCACCACTTTTGCATTGAAAAAGTTATTGGCTTGATCTTATACTATGACTGTTTCGTCGCCAAAATGATTTGAAACTTTCATTCGGCATAAACAATTCTTACATTGTATTTTTTTATGCCGAATGATAAAGTTAATACATCAAATATTAAAAGTGCATGTAGGATGATTGCAATTGCTTCTATCCATATCGCTGAAAATTTAGCAAGGATTTTTCTTTACTAGTCACTCAGAACATATTTACTGAAATAGAGTTTGATTGTAGAAAAATGTTATTTATTACTGATCCCTCCCTTGTATTCAGGAGTACACGTAAGTTGGTGTTTAAATTTCTGGTTGTGAATGGTAAATTATGAGCGTAAATATTAATGATTAATGAGGTCTCACAGAAACGAAACTGTTTATGCGAGAAACGTGTATACAAGTCTGTATAAGGTGGCCCAGGGCTTATGACCTGTATGAGCTGGTTAAGTGATCACTTTACACAATAGAATATTTACCGATTCCAATATATGATAGAAACTGATTTAGGACGTATGTGGGGTATAAAAGCCGAGACAGCAATATCCAAAAAATTAAAAAAATGTTTTGAATGCAGTCACCAAGGATAACTAATTTAAAATGTACTGAATTCTGGATTTTATTTATCTTTTCCCTCCAAAAATAATGTTTCCAATAAATGCATTGGCTATGTATGTATATCCTATAAAATTTCTAATTCAGAACATTTTAAGTTAGTAATATTATAAGAGTGCGTTAATTTTTTTTTGATAATGCTGCCTTTGCTTTTATACCCCATACATACAACTTTAAAAAATTTGCAAATATAAGGTTCTCTGTGATACATCTATAATTTATCTTTGTTAATAATTATTCCTCTGTGGAGAAAATTCAGCAATAGTATTCTCCGAACACACATACATAAATAAATATAAGTAAATATTACTGTTTAATATACACTTTTGTTAGAACCCTCATCAACACGGCCAAATAAGGAAGCTTTTCCAGTTGAGATAATAATAATTGTTTGCTTTCCTTAGCGCGTCGCTTCAGATTTGCCTCGAGATTACGTTGATGGGGTGGATATGCGGACTGCAAATACCTCACACCCCCAGGAAGTAAAAAAGGTTTTGTCAATACAGAGAAGGATTCGAAATTCTGAGAAAAGCACACCGCTCGAGGAGTTTGGCGAAAAGGTCCTTGAATGGATAAATAAAATATCGATGCATATTTTTTCCAAATCGAGATGTTTTTGTAGATTGAAACGGAATATCTACCATTTCAAGTAGCAATTTGCTTTCTTCGGGATGTCGCGTTCGAATGCCGTTTTTTTTTATTAGATGTTAGTCGATTACAGACTGAAATAGGTGAAATATATTAAAGTTGATACAATAAATCTTTTACGTGCTATCTCTCTTAGAAATCAGAACTGATCGTGTTTAGAGAGGGAGTTTGTTTACAGCGTAATTATTCAAAGTAATGTAGGTACATAATTCAGTCTACAACAGATACGTTGGAAGTACAAATGAAATGCTTTATTGAACTAAATCAAATATACGGTCTGTAAAAATATATATGAAATGATAAAGGAATATTAACTAATAGAAAAATTGACGTAAGTAATGATTTATTATGTATTTTTTAAATTCATTTTTGAAAGATTTTAGATTTTCAATACTTTTTAATATAGTGGATAGTTGATTGAAATATTTCATTACTACAAAAGAATAGTGATTTTGTGCTGCACTGGTATTATATTTAGGGGTTTTAAATTTGAGAATGAGCTTGTATATATCTAGAATGTTTTCTTTAAATATTTGGATTATAGATTGTTTTTTTATTAATTTCTTCAACAGTAGGTACGCGAAATTCCTGGAATATGAGGATTGTTGGGTAGACTCTAGTTTTTTTTAGAATAATTTTGATTGTACTTTTTGCGCTGTGTATAATGGATTTAGAGAAGTTTTCTAAAAGCCTCCCCAACCAATTATTCCATAATGTAAATGTTGATGTGGATAGTCCAAACGTCGGCGTCGCAAACGTAATGAAATTATTACATGATTCTCCGCGGTGGGGATTGTAAAATAATGATAAAAAAGTCAATGAAATAATTTTAAGGGCTACACCACGCTAATGGGGTAAAATGTAGGTAGGAATTGTGTGAATTTTGACAAGGAGGTAATTATTTTTTTTATTAGCCCTTATTAAGGCATACTTATAAAGGTACTAAACTAATATTATATTGACAATTTTATGAAAAAAAAACATAAAACGGCCGCGTTACGTCTATTTCAGAAGAACTCCGTCTTCGTGACTGACATGTTACTCTCCCCGGTTGATGTTTGTTCGGGACAGAAAAAACATTATTTACTTATTAAGAAATGAAATATCTATAATGTTGCGTATCCTGTTGGGAAAAAAACGTTTTTTTTTTCATTCTAAAGTTGAGAGCAATTTGAAGAAAAAAAATCCTTTACGTTTTTTTTTGACGATTGTTTTTACAAATTATTTAAAATCTATATTAAAAATCACTCATACCTCATACGCCCGCTAAAATTTGATTAAGTGCATTTAAAATTTCGTATTCCTTATAATAAGACCGTTGTGTGTTATAAATAACCTCCTTAACAATCGGTTAGTTATTTTTATCTACCGATGTCAATAACATCAGGACTATAATGCTTATAACAAGATTAGTTTTTAGCATTAGGTCTGTTTAAAAATATATTTTTCAGCAGGAATTCGAGGACCTTACCTGTAGTCTGGATTGCTGGGATGCGAAGGGGTGAGCTTTAGCACGGAGCGGAAAGCGAAAAGGTCCTGACTTCCGTTCAAAAAAGGGTCCAGGTAGGCTGTAACAAGTCAAAAATACAAATTATCTTATGTGATTGAAGGTTTCGGTGAGTGTGATGTTTTGCGTCTTGATAACACAATCAGAATTTCTGAAAAAGGTTTTAATTTTTTTTATGTTTGGATAGTTAGCAATAGGAATGCACCATCCAAGAGGCTACAACTCTACGAGAGTTTTATGACTATCAGAATTATTGTTTTAATTTATCGATTTTAAAAAAGTTAGAACAAAATTAGAAACTACCCAAAAAATGATAAATAAAATAATTCTAAAGAAAAAATGGGTCAATTTTCTACAGTTCTATAACGTCGTTGGCTGGTAATTTATTGATTAATTAAATAGTTCAGTTAGTGTCATTTTAGAAAAAATATACGCATTTAAAATATATGAATAAATTCTGACATACTACCTTTCCCTTCAAATATAAAAGATAAGCTTTGAGAAAATAAGCTCGTTGCCGCTGAATTTCTTTCTTATTTCCAAACTATCGCTTCAATTACCTCAATTATTCAAATACCTCACTTGCTTAATTACCTCACTTGCTCAATTACCTCAAATATCGCGCTAGCGTATACCATATACTGTTACTGCATCATTTTCAAATGAAAAAATCAAATGATTGATTCGTTACAATTATAATATACCTACTTTGAAATACATATTACACAACAATATAAAATCGTTGCTGGATTATGCGGTGCACATTTTATAATGGAAAATTACTGTTTATGTCCGCATATAATAATAATGAACGACTGCATTATCTAGAAATAAATTGCTTGTATCTTGATTCACGAATTCGATAGCGGTCCTCAGAGAATAGCCATTTAATAGGAATTTTGCCTGCTATCTGGTTACTGTACATAATGTCGGTATGTGGCCGCCCTGTGTCCTGGTAACTCGCAGCAACTGCATTATTATCGCGGTCCCTCCAAACAATTTTGGCTCGCTGCCTCTTGCATAAATGTCAACGGAATAGATATTCATCCAATGAACAGTCGAATCGTGAGTTTAACTGGGCCACCACAATCAAGGAGGCCAATTATTTTGGAAAAATTGTAACGAACAGAAACCAGATCAATGGAATAAGAGCAATTAACACCGCATTTTCATTTATTTATTTATTAGCGCCCTACAGGGCTTTTACAAACAAATAGGTAAAGTGTACATTTATATAATGGATAGTTTAAAGAAAAAAATAATAAGGACAAAGTGAAAAGCAAAAACTTAAAATACAAATACAAGCATATAAAGATAAATATAATATAAAGTAAAAAGCAACAAGTAAATAACAAAACAGAAGCATAAGGAAAACATAATATAATGAAAATTAAAAAAAAGTAATAATATAGAGTGAATAGCAATAGCACAAAATTAGAAAGTCATAAATGTAAAATGTTACAAAACAGTTAGTTATCTCACTTAACCAACAATCAAAATAAATACAATTCGATTATTTAAGTCCAATTTGACATATTTGGGACACCAATTCATTTAATCGGGACAATAAATCAACAATTGAAATAAGCAAACAATTGCAAAATTTTATTCAGTTGTTAATCCATTGACATCATCAATTTTTTTTGAGATTTGAGCTATAATATGTGACTCGGTTAGAATACATTATAGAAGTTTGTTTATGAATATTAAACAAACATATTTAATTCTTCTAAATGGATACACAACGTACAATGACATGCTGGTTTGGTCAAGTGAAAAGATATTTGACTACTGTTAAACATGTATCCGGATGAATGTCGTGTATAATATATTCATAAAAATAGTATTGCTTCATATGTTTAATTAAAAATATTATATTAAATAAAGTCTTATTTATCAGCGGCGACATCTAGACTATTACACGGAATGACAAATTTTCTTACCGTATATAGCGTTAGCGTAGTTGTTATAAAAATTTATAAACGAGGGACAAAAACCATATATAGAACATCTATGGTTTTATATATATAGCGTTATAGCGTATATAGCGTTAGCGTAGTTGTTATAAAAATTTATAAAAAGGTGGACAAAAACCATATATAGAACATCTAAATTGATAGATGTGTGGGCGATCTATTGTAAAATCGGTGAACGTAACACTTTAAAACCCACGACAGTCCATATATACTTTCTCATATAAATAGCGTCGTCTCTGTGAGACACCTATAATTTATCTTAATTAATGATGATGGGGACAAAATCCAGTAACCGCGTTCCTAAAAATTTTTACATACTCAAAAAATACCTTTGTTTCAGTTTAAAACGAAAAAGATTAATATAACGCAAATTTCGTACAAGCATATCTTTCTTAAAAAAATGAAGTATTTTCGATATCGCAGTATTTGAATGTGATATTTTTGAAAAATATTATTTAAATGTTTTCTGTTGTTATTGGTTTATTTTGTGTGGGTTTGTCAATTTATTCATCGCAGTGATAAAAACTAGGTATATTATTCTCCTATCAAAGTGACCTGAATATGGTAAAATGTAAATCTTTGAAATATCTCGGTATTTGTTAGCTGAAATCTTGTCGATTGCATTATACATAAATCAAGCATTTAAAATTAATCGACTTCTTCTTTCATCTTGGTTGGGTCAGGATATTACATTACATAATATACATAAAACAGATTCAATACATGCAATTCAAGATTTATCCAATGTTGCTATATGGAGGACCCGTTAGTAGATGACCTCGTGTGTGTATAAAAGATCCCTAATTATTAAAAAGTCTACTCGAAAGTGGTAAAAATAGGAAGAAGAAGAATCAAAAATTTCTAGCAATCAACAATATAAGCCGATCGCATGTCTTCCTGATATTTATATATATAAATTGTGATATACTTTATTGGTATATCTAAAAGCACTTAGCGAGGAATCGTGTTTTAGAAATGATTGCTAACATTAATAAACTCGATTTACACATATATTAAGCTGATACATTTTGTATTATTGATAGAATGGGCGTGAACTTTGTAGATATTATTCATGATGATCTTCAAAATGGATAAAATAAAATTATGTTTTACACAAGAAGAATATAATATGAAATAAGATTACCTTTTAGAAGGAAAACGAAACCACAAAATTCAATCATGTAGGTATAATGAAATGAAATGAACGTGAAACAGTGAAAGACGAAAAAAAGCAAATTTAAAATAAAGAGGTAGCTAAAAAATATCTGAATTAGTTGAACTATTAGAAATATGTTAACACTAGAATGAAATTTACAATTATTTATTAATTATTTATATCTAGCAACACGGCAAAAATGACGGTAATTTTACATTTCGTTTCCTAAAGAATAAGTATTTATTTATTTATTTATTAAAAAGGGAAAAATTTATAAAAGAAAAAAAGGAATATATATGTATATACATTCTTGTTTTACCTACTTAAAAAAAAATACAGCAGCATAAATATAATACAATAAAAACATGAGTGACTCAAGAATAAAACTTTTCTAGTGAGAAAATAATGGGCTAGACTTGAAGTTGTGGTTTTTTATTCATCGGGTACCTATTTGAGAACCAATTTCGCGAAGAAATTTTATAAAAAGCTTTTTTATGAAGACGCTTTTCATGTTGAGATCGTTGTCCCCGTCTGGAAATTCCAATCCCGAGAGGCATTTAACTTCTTCATTGATCATCGCTTTGACACGACTGCGAAAGTAAATTTACGCCACGAGATGTTCAATGAAAACAAGAACCCCACAGAAAAAAGGGCAATCGATTCAAACATTTTCCACAGGCATACGTTGTAACGAGCGTACCTTTTACAGAGTCGCTTATGCAGGGTAACTACCTTGTTCTGGTCGAGATTTGATGAAATTATACCGCACTCTTAGCGTAATTAACATTTTCTATGGTTCATTGAACACGACTTCGGCATCTTAATATTCAGTTGAAAAAAAAACTGTGTATTTGATGTATTTTCATTACACGCTTTCATTTTGTTTCACTTGACTGTTTGTCTCCAAATTTAATAATCAAAATATCTACAACTGTCCGACTAGCTAGAGCTTTGAAACTTTCAGCCTTTGTGTATTTCACATGACAATGCAATACCTACTCAAAATATATTATATAAAAAAAAATATAGAAATTGATACTAATTATTATTTTTTATTTTTTTTAAATAGAGATGCGAACGCGGAATACGTGTCATATCAATATTATTACTATTTTCAAACTAAGCTAAACGCTTGTGCTATGAAAATAGGACTAACTTCTTATTCTGGAGTGAGGTTCGAACCCGCGACCTTTGGATCACGAGGCGAGTGTTCTAACCGCAAGATCAACAAGCTACTCATTATATCAACAAAACAAAGTATATCAACCATATATCTCAAAAGAGCATTATAAAAACCTTTTTAAAATTTCCAATCAGAACGCCCTCGAAAAAGATTTTGAAATATCTTGACGTTCCGAACATAAAAAAAGTTCATTTTGTACTGGTATATATGAAAAGGTAAGGAAAGTTTTTCTATTGAAATTTTATTGTTCGAAGAAGTATAACTACATTAACTAAAACGAAAAGTATTACAGAGTTGACGGATCATGTAAAATGACTAACTATTTACTAATTATGATATTTTTACCAACATTTCTCGTGCAGGCCTATGTCAAGTTTTATGCACATTTTCCTCGTTCATAACACAGACGACATAACACAAAACAAACAATAGAACTCCGATATATGACAAGAGGGGCACTAAAATGTAAATGAAAAATGTACCAACGTTTAACACAACTTTTGGTCAAATAAGTCATACTTATTTTGCAACTAAGCTCTACAAAATCCTTCCTTGAAAAAAATTGAAAACCTAATATGAAAAATATTGAAAACCTACTATGAAAAATATTGAAAAGATTGATAAGTTTAAAAAAAGACAAAAGTTTGGCCAAATGAAATTGATGCTGACAAATTAAAAAGTGTACTAAAAATGAGATAGGAATAAATAAAAAGAAAAAAGGGACAAAACTAGTCTGCCTCACTATGGGGGATGAGAAGGATAAATAACCAAAACACCAAAAAAAGTCACCTATTTTAACCTAATTAAAAATGAAAAAATTTGCCTAAATACTTTTATTCTATAAATAATTCTTAACTTGACCCCTAAACGTCAAAAAAAAAGATTGCTATAATTATATTCATATACATTAATTAGCTTTTCAAAATATGAAATAAAAATGTTTTTTTGCGTTGCTACTAGTTTAGCAAACATTATGTATGTTTACATGATCTCGCAAACGATTGTACTGTATGAATGTGCTGTAAGCGTATTTTATTATATATAACACACTTACATCTTATTTGTATATCTGCTTTTGAATTTCTGTACGCTTGAGTAATATTTTATTAACTGGAATAACTGCGTACTAGATATACAATAAAAAAACTTAATCTATAAAAATCATGAGAATTTTAGCTCTTAGTATTAACATGGAAAGGCTTCAAATACAAGAGATTGAAATTTTGTTTGGATGTTATTCGCTTGATTCACTTAAAAATTTATTTACGGTCTATTCATTCTCATCAAAATTGAACTCGATAACATTCCAAAATGATGTTTTGTACCAGTATTGAATTTATTTGATATCAAATATTTTTTTTACTTTTTCTATTCTATTTATATATTTTTTTATTATCTGATTCACAGATACAAAAAATAAAATGTGTGTACAATTTTATACGGGAATTGAAATAGTCAATTTCGTAAGCAGCACTCTAAATGCCATTCACACGATTTTGGGGGAAGCTATGAAGATCTAGTAGTGCTGGGGAAATGTAGATCCCATGTAAAATAAAACTTGGGTCTCTCTTAAGTCACTGTCAGGATAATACCAGGATACCAGGATGCAGACGTCGAGTACACGTCTTAATTAATCGGAAGCACTAGAAATAAAAAATCATTAAAAATAAATAAATATTATTTTCTAAATAAACAAATAAATATGTTACCTTTTCAATTTTCTACACCCACCCATACTCCCTCTCTCTCACCAAAGTTGACGTTCTGTCTCTTTCTCTCCTCGATGCTTTTTATTCATTGCTTGTAATTATGTTTTAATTAGTATGGAACAGGGTTCAATATGATGAGGGCTCAGCTCTGCGCCGAAACTATTTTGTTTGTCGGTGTTCATTCAATAGAGTGCTGTCAAACAATGTGTTACTTTATTTTAAATTTATTATGTCTCGCCACAATGTGTTTGCTTTGTTTAAAAGTTAAAATTTTAAATAGGAAGAATTTGGGATAGGAAGAGTTGGAACCTCCTATGCGGTGCAGGGACCCCGGCCTAATAAGATAAGGGGTAGAAAAAGAAGAAGATGTTACTGATGTAACCACATACTTTATATTTTCCATTTATAAAAATTCTATTTAAAAAATGCAACTCTGCTGGAAACATCCGAACATTTCAAAATGCATTGCACTCGAACAAACGTTGTTTGCTTAATGATCAAACAAAATGTACTACAAATATAGAGAAAGGTTGCTGGGTTACCTACATACTACGCCGTAGACTCTGTATCTAGTGGACGATTGTGATGAATGTTAACATGTCACTTTGTCACCCGAAAACACAAAAAACTTTGTCACAAAAAATTTCACTACTTCTAAAACTAAATAAAAAATTGAATCACGTAATTTTTTACGCTTGCGTAATTACGTACTTACTTAAATGAAAGCATCAGTGTTTTAGTATAAAAATAATAAATCCGTGCGAAAAAATGTTTATGTATACTAAATCTTTAATAAAAAAAATTGTTAGTAAATATTTTAATGTATATTTTCATCAAATTTATTAATACTCGAAAATATTATAGAATTACGTATAATATATTCACATATTGCATGATTCAATTGTTCCATTTTATTAATTTTTCATGATATAAGATGGTTTACAAAATAATATAAAGCTTAGTGGTCACATGTCCGGTATAAAAGTAAAGGCAGCAATAAACAAAAAATTAAAAAAATGTTTTGAATGCAGTCTCCGAGGATTACTAATTAAAAATATACTGTGTTATAGATTTTATATATCTATCTATCCTATACGAAATCATGTAGTTTCTAAGGTTCTATAAGTTCTAAGCTTATAATGCTATGTTTCCTATAATATCTCTAATTATATATTAATATACTCACACGACAAAAGTCATTCGCGGAGTTGAGAATTAATTGAACCGATACACAACAATAGTGTGTGTGAAAAATATCTATGCAAAAAGGGACAAAGTTATACTATCGCTTTACGCTGAACAGTATTTTTTAAAATTAGTTTATTTATTTCAATGGTTACAAAAACTTTTACAATAATTTGATGTTACACAAAATACACAATTCATTAGATAAAGTAACAAAGTAAATAAATGTATGTAAAAGATAATAAATATAAAATACAAAGTAAATATAAAATAAGAATGTATAAAAAAGAAACAATGTTTATTCAATAGTATGAAGAAGTTAACAATTGGTAAAGTAATTAGAATTTATGTAGCGACGGAGGTAGAAACTAAAATGGATTGCTTTGTTTCATTAAGAAATATTCAGTTCTCTCTAACTCCCAACCAATATTTGTCATCTTCTTGCTATAAACTCGCCTAATCTGATAGCGATAATATCAAAATTCTTATCAGTAAATGAATTTCTTTCTTAGCAGTACCTCATTTATAACTTGCAAAATGGCACAAATCGCTTTTTAAGGGCGGATTGCTTATTTTAAGAAGAAGAAAAAGATATGTAAGACAGAAGATATCCTATATATGTGCGTATTCATTCCCAAGTATAAGTAATCAATTAATCGTGCAATGTTTAAAATGCGAAGTGTTCGTTTTGTTGCAACAATAAATATTTTGAGAACGGGTATACCTTTGTGGCACATTCGTGTATTTAATAAGCGATTGGAGGTCAGAGGAATCCAATCTGTTAGAATATATAATTACTTTCAATAGAAAATTTAAGTCAGCTATTATTGTACGTCTGTCACTGAGCTTCATTAGCCTTTAAGTTTGTAGAAAATAGTTGTAGTTTATTTGCTCGATCGGGTTACCCTAATCTATAGTTTACGTATCTGTAAAGTTTGTAAAATTGCAACAATGCATTTGACGCATGCTTTCGGTTACGTACATCGTACGCGTGTGTCTTTTTAAATTTAATGTAAATTTAACACACTCATAATAATTATTAGAAAACTATTTTTGAATCTTTCTGAAATTTCTTGGTTATTGTTTATAAAAAAGTTCACCTGAAATTATTTTCTTCACCAATTAGTTTCATCTGATAAAGGACATCGACAGATTAATAGGATGTGATTAATATTATTTTATTCCCTATCCATAAAGTAATTAAACGATAAACAAATTAATGTATTGTTATATTGTAATAATAAAAAAAATCGTTCAAATAGTTCCTCAATGGCCGACTGTACAGCACCATGACCTCTAATGCCTTCTCCTTGTCAAACACTTCAGAAAAATTGTTATAGGTGTCTATGGTTCTAGACAACGATTGGGTCACACAGTGTAATTAAATATCTTGTACACAGTATTATCTCTACTTAATCTTCGAGTTCATCGAATTCTAATCCGTGTAATCCAACTGAAAGGAACCAACCTCTAGCCTCTAAATATTATTCCTTTGCACATGTAAATCATAGATCTAATTTATTGAAGTTTTAATAAAAAGCTATTTTGTACAATATTTCAGAAATAAGATCACTATGGAAACTGTTATAAACTACGACTTTTCATTCTGTTTTGATAAAACTTTTAATATTCGTAATGGATCCTACTGACTTACCATGCCTTACAAGCCGATGTCTAAAATTTATACTTTGTCTTCTTAATTAATGGCAGTTTGAGTAATTCATTTAAATATTTGATATCGCTAAAATTACACGGCATAATACCCCAGAGGACACAAACCAGATGATTCTAAGTGGCTGTGAAAACCTAGGAACAATCTTATCGCAAAAGATATTTGTCGAAACATAACGAAACGACACGGAAATTGCCTTCACAATCAACCATTCCAAAGCTTTTGAAACTACTTTAATCGGATCGTTAATTAGGACAGCCTCATGCGGACCAGGTTTATTGAAAGCTACTCGGATTACTTCAGGGATTTAGAGGGAGCGTTGCCCCTAAGTTCAACGACCCTAGTTTTGCGCTAGTTTTGTATATTGTACCTGATATATATTTGTATTCTGTGTTTGCATTCTATTTATTATGTGTATTTATGACATTAACAATTTTGTGAAGTATGTATTCATCATCGTCAAATATAAAGATGTACATAGAAAAATAAAGACGATCTATACTTTTCATGAAGTTTTCGCCACTGCTGACTATATTCACAATTTCAAGATTAATTATAACAATAAACTAGTAGAAACCCTTAAGGTAAAAAATTTTAGCAAATAGTAACAAAAATAACGCAAAAATAGGCACTAGTATAACAAAATATTTTTACTGTGAATAATACTTAATTTGACTAGAAACGTCAAAGAAACATTGTTTGCGTTTTTATTTCTTTTTTTTTTGAGACTTCTATAATTAAAAAACAATTCTTTAATAAATAAAATTTTATGAATATGATTTTAAATGATGAATGTGATATTTTCTAAGGACAATTTTCCTTACCTCTCTGCACAATTTCGAGCCGTCGCTGGGGATCGTAGATCTGGTCGTCGACTGAAATGACGATGTACTCCCCGTGGTCCAGCAGCCTCCGACGCTGCAGACAAGACACGAAGTCCACCAGGGCGATGTGCTCTCCCAGGAACACGTACACTGAAATTGTTCAAATATATCAATCCAAGAATCCACGTCATGTACATGTCATTATCAATGCTAGAATGGATTTTGGAAAATTGAGTGTGGAGAGTGTAAGCATTGTACAATTGGAATAGATGGTGAACCTACTGAACACTGACAACTAAATTATGAAATACTTTGTAATCGTCTATAATATGTGGTGATCAAGTCTTTCGAAACGTCTCTGAGGAATTTACCTATTTATCTAAAAGGGCGTCACGCGACGCGGAGTCAGTCATTCATGACGTTTAAAAAATGCGATATTAGCAACCGAGCGCAGCGCCGGCTGACCAGCGTATATTTCAGCGACAATAAAAGAGATACCGGACGAAAAGTTTTTCTACATGCGAATATTGAAAGGAATTAGCTAGAAAGTGATCGAAGCAATAAAACAACGAATAAGTGCGAGTTAAGAAACAGTGTAATAATAAATGTGTAAATTTTTCTGGAAATATTTAGTGACAGTAATTTAAGAACGGTACTCTTATTTAATCCATGTCCAGTGACTTTCTACGAATTAAGAAACGGTGTCCTAATAAGTGTGTGAAATTTTATGGAAATATTTAGTGAATATACATTTAAGAACGGTACACTGATTTAACTCTTGTCCAATGACTCCTTATAATTAGGCAATCCGCACTCACTGTTTAAATGGCATTAAATTTGTATCATTTAAAAAGTTATAATTATTGAGGTGCTACTGAAAACGGATTTAATTCCAATTTTAATAATTACGTTGTCTGTCCCCGTATCTTCGTGTAAAGTCTGTAACTTCTTTATAGTATTTTTTTCCTTTTCTTTTTTATATAAATAAATACTTATTTATGTATAACATGTACAAGTACCGTCATTTTTGACGGGTTACAGCTAGTATTCATATGTTAATGTTATTTTTGTATAAATTTTGACATTGTAGCTATCAGATTTGGTGAGTTAATATAATGAAAATGATAAATATTGGTTGGGAAAAAAACCTGATGAAAGAATGATAAAAATTGGAAGTGAATGCAATCCTAGCTGTAGTGTGGTAGATAGAATAAAGAAAGGAGTGCTGAGATGGTTTGGTCATGTGGAACGTATGAACGAGGAAAGGATGGTTAAGAAAATATATGAGGCGAATGTTGAAGGCAACAGGAATAGAGGGCGTCCGCGAAAGACCTGGCACGATCAGGTACTACAAGTATTTGAGGATGGCCCTGTTAAAAGCCGCAACAACCGTAGAACGTGTATGAGAAGATGTATGAATGTGGCCGAAGCAAAAGTGGTGTGCCAGGATAGAAGAGTGTGGCGTTCAATCCTCTCTGCCTACCCCTGCAGGGAAACGGCGTGATGGTTAGTTAGTTAGTTAGTTAGTTACACTTGTTGAAATTTATACTCACGAAACTTATCACTAGATTTTTCGCTAGATCGGTCGACACATCTTATCCATAGTCTTATCTTCCGGCTATAGCTAGACCGCATTCAAAAGAATGTGCGCTAAAAATATGTGTGTTGTTACGATGCAAAAATGCAGACAAAATAAATTTTTCTAGTAAGAAAGTAACCTTTTTTAAACTAAAAAATATATATTTATTTGGAATATCATATTGAGGCTTGTAATAGGGGATTGCCAGTCAACTTCCCCCCTTTCTTCTTACCGGACAAAGCTAGGGAATGGTCTTTTGATTGTGGTCGACCTACAGAAGCGTCAATAAAAGAACTGACTGAAGAAGACTACAACAATGTGGGCCTTGAGCTAATTCGTATTTCACCAGATCATTTATATGACACATGCGTTAATAATTGTACTTAATGTTGCATCAATGGGCGGCCTGCCACGTGACAGATGTCATTGATTCAGTCGATTTGGATGGTAGGCAACAGGAGATACTAATTGGTGCGGTCAGAGCAATTAACTTTACGTTCCAAATCGATAGTGGATTATAAATTTCGTACTAATGTACCTTTTATCATTTTTGCATCGATAAATTTCTACAATATTTTACCTGAGAAGTGGACAATTATGTCAGTGTTGTGCAGTAAAGAACACGTCTCTTAAAAATTAAATTACAATTAATATTAATTGCATGAGACGCAGTATCCCCTCTAATAATTGATTAGGCAAATTTACTTATTTAAGAATTGAACAATCATACAGTATTATATTCAAAGAAAGCTTCCTTAGAAATTAAATTACAATTAATATTTATGGCGTGGGCTGTAGTCTCACCTCTGGTAATTGATTATTGATAATCTTATATGAGAAGTGAACAATCATATCAGTATTATATTTAAGGAACGCGTCTCTTAGAAACTAAATTACAAATACTATTTTGCGTGAGATGCAGTTTCACCTCTGGTAATTGATTAGGGTAACTTAATTGAGTAGTGAACAATCAAATTAGTATTATATTCAAATAACACATCCCTTAAAAATTAAATTACAATTAATATTTTTTGCGTGAAATGCAGTGCCATCTAAGATAATTGAAAAGACTAATTTACTTGAGATGTGAATAATTTTAGTAATACATATTATATTCAAAGAACGCATCCCATAAAAATGGGATATCAATTAATATGGGATAGATGCGGTAGGTCCAACATTTTGGACTATTTTAACATTAATATTAACATGGTGTTACATTAATATTACATTAATATTAACATATTAACAATTTTAATATTAACATGGTGGGTAATATATATTTTTCATACACATTGCCGCTTTGTACTTTATATTTTTAATTTCTATACTCATGTTTTGGTGCTATTCCTGATACTTTTAATAATTTGCTACTTGTAACTTATATTGTTTAATGTATGTTCTTTTTAATTTTATGATATATTTTTTTATGTAAAAGCCTATACGCATTGCTAATCGTTACCTACTCTATATATCGTAAACAAATAAATAAATTTGTTTACGTTTTAGAGCTTTCCGATTAATTTAATTCATTAATTTCAAACCTGTCAAACTTTAACGATAAAACTGACGGCTTTTTAATGTTAAATAATAACTGTTAAGATACCGATAAAGCAATACTGCTTATTTCAGAATACGGCCGACAGATTAAGTTTAATGAATTTACAGTTTTAATAAATTTTCAACATTATTATATTATTAATTATTATTTATTTATATCTGTGATTATTATTTTCTAGTTGATCTTGACCTGTGATGGAAAGGTGACCTTATTCAATCTACAAAAGTAATAATTATATAAATTTATTGCACGTGGGAAGGTTATGCCATGGAATCGGTAAACAAATTAACGGCAATTCTCGTTCGCATTTCAATGGAGTTTAATTAAATGTATTAGCTTAGTCTAGAATATAAATTACTAAAAAGCGAATTTCTGGTAGCGAAATCCATCATTTTTAATTAAGATATATTATTAATGTCTCATAAAGACGAAGCTATTTACACGGGAACGTAGGTGTGGAAGTCTTTGGGTATTTATAGAGCTTCCAACCTATAGTACGGCTGACTTAAGGCGATCGTCTTGCAGAATGAGCAAATTTCACCATTTTTGTCATATCTTCTCTTGCGTTTTTTATTACATTTTTGTATGGAAATATCTCATTTTAAAATTTATTCATCAGGTTCCATATATTTTACATACGAATATCTTATTGAAATGTCACAAACCAAATTATATAATTTATTAATAAATTACAAAACCTTCGATGTTTTAAAAATGATGAAAATTGCTCGACTTTATGGGCCTTTTATGACTGAACTGCGTGTTGAGATGTCTTTTTTATTCGATAATATTACAAAGTAAACGATTATCTTTAATTTATTACAATTATAGAAAAATCTGTTAGATCGTTTACATGCAATTTATGTTTTAAAAAACACTGTTTTTTAAATTATTTTTATTTTTTGTGTGTTTTTTTTTTTTGTTGTTCACACCACTCAGTTTAGAACCTTATAGAATTTCTTTCGGGAATTTTCTAGAACCTTCTCCTTCCAGAACTTTCTAGAGCAGGTTTTTCCGGAACCTTCTAGACTCACCGACACAGTCGGCGCGCTTATATTGAAACAATCTAAATCAGTTGCGGCTTTCCCATAACAAAACAATGTGCTAGAAAGCACATTTTCCTCACCCACTCCCACCCACGCAAGCCACCCCCACGAAACTCGCATATTTTTGATGTGATACCAAGGAATATCCACCACCATAACCACCGGTAGGTGGTTGTGGCTGGTTGTGGAGAAAACTTGACGGATAGGGAAACACGGGTTTCTTTATATATTTATATATATTGATTAACACCCAAAATGGTTACCATACCTACTTTCCCATATAAATAGCTTTGTTTCTATGAGACATCTACGATAAACCATAATTTTTATTTTATTCGTTTCTATGAGACATTTATAATGAACCATAATTTTTATTTTATTAGGAAATCATACTGCTTATTATTACAAAAATATAAAAAAATCCATCAAAAAATTAAATCAATTCACATAATTTCTCTTGATTGACAATTACTAGTTACACAATGTAAGCGCAGCGAAGAGGGGCCCATCGCATACCGAGGCCATTTTATGAGCAGGAGCTCCAATTTTGGCCCTACAGTTTCGCCATTATTTTAATGCTAAAACGGTCACCCTCGTTAAGTCGCTAAATCGCTGACGCTTGATAAGCGGCGCGGTGAGTGTGATATAGTGAACAAATTATTCATGGTGTTATTACTAGTAGAATAGTAACATAAAGTAGGTACTTGCTCAGACATCTGAGATAAATTTGCATTTTTTGCGTGCATGTGTGTATGTGTGACCTCAAGTCGATATGCAAAATTTCAGGTCGATTGGACGACGGGAATTGTGTTAATTTTTACTTCCAAGATTTTCCACAAGAAATCAAGACTATGAAAGTGTTCGTTGAAATCCAGGTGTAGGACATAATAAAGGCACATTCAAACAGGTAATCCCTAGTTAGGCAGTCGAAGTGTAATACAATACAAAAATTAGATATGAATTAAAAACTATTATTATTATGGTAGATATAAAATCATTAACATTGTAGAGTTGATACTACATTATAAGTTATTACTAACATATAATTTTACATTATAATATTTGGTATAAATAATTTCACAGTTTAGAAGACGTAGAGATAGGTACTTGTTCTCGGTTACAGTGGAAAGCGATGAACATCCAAATTTTTATGAAGGTAACATTTTTTAACGATACTTTTAGTTACTTACTTTCGGGTAGGCAGAGAGGATAGAGCGCCATAATATTCTGTCCTGACACAAAACTCTCGGCTCATTAATTTTCATTCATCTTCACATGCAAGCTAGACGATTGTTGAGGCTTCTGACAGGATCTTCCAGTATCTGGTTAATATGGTCATGCCACGTCTTTCCGGTCGCCCTCCCTCTCTGGCGCCGTCAGCACTTGCGTTGTATATCTTTCTTACCATTCTTTCCTCATTCATTTGTTCAACATGCCCAAACCATCCGAGTGACCCTTTTTAAATTTTATTAACTAAGTTAAGATCAGCTTTACATTCATTCCTAATATCTTCATTCTTTATTTTTATTACTTTTCAACACACAAAACCTCTTCGCTGACTCTGTGTTGCAAGGATGAGGAAATTATAAGAAAAATAATCAAATTTCATGATTTCTCTTGATTGACAAATGTACCTACGTAAACGCAATGCAGGTTAGCTAGGTAGCATTGAAGATAATTAAAAAAGTGAGACACTGCCCGCTGATAGAAATATGTCTACCGAGGCAAAACTAGCGGTACATAATGGAGATCTGGTACCGACACTAATGTATGGAAGTGAAGCCTGGAGCTGGCAGAAGAGGAACGAAAGTAGATTGAATGCAGTGGAGATGAGATCCCTTAGACGTATGTGCGGCAAATCCATGTATGATAGAGTAATGAATGAAGATATTAGGAATGAATTTAAAGCTGATCGGAGCATAGAATAAAAATAGGGTCGCTCAGGTGGTTTGGGCATGTTGAGCGAATGAATGAGGAAAGAATGATAAGAAAGATATATGATGCAAGTGTTGACGGCGCCAGAAAGAGAGGGCGACCACGGAATACGTGGCTTGACCAGATTAACCAGATAATGGAAGATGGTCCTGTTAGAAGCCTGAACAATCGTCGAGTTTGCATGCGAAGATGTATGAATGTAGACGAAGCGAAAGTTGTATGTCAGGAAAGAAGAGTATGGCGCTCTATCCTCTCTGCCTACCCCCACGGGGAAATGGCATGATGGTAAGTTAGTTAGTTAGTTAGACACTGCCCGCTGAAAACTTTAAAACTCAAATACGGAGTAAGGGTCGGTTATTTGATCAGGAGTAATAGTAAAAGTTTAAAACAGGTTGTTTGAATGGTCGAAAACACACCAATCTACACTTCTGCCCCAACTTTATTTTTATCATAGAGCAAACAACCATCCCCCAGAGAGATTTACATGTTTAATGTTTGAAATGAGTAGAAAAATTTTGTACCTGAACAATACGAGAGGAATGTAATTTTTTATTTTTATAAGAGATATTTTAAGTTGAGAGAGTATTTGAAATAGGTCTTACATATTAATAGTTGTAATAATCAAATTTTTTACGTGCTACCTAGTAGCTGAGAAATTTATCACTAGGAAGATGATTGCAGTGAATATCTTAGGCTTTGAATGTGGTATGGCGGGTGCATAGTTCGCTGCTTTTTTACTTCCTTTATATTAACTCGTGGCGTCTGCTTGTCTTCTTGTCTGACGAAAAAACTTTGGATCCATTTTAAACCCCTTTCCCGCGATCCAATCGAGCTGAAACTTTGCAAGCAGACTTGTGGCGACGTCGACGATCAATAAAATCTATCAAATTATCGTTAAACAAAAATTAATAAATCTGTGGATTTTTCACATTTTGAATTTTGAATTTTGGACTTATTAAGTTGTATGAAAATATTTCAACGCGTCGGGTAGACGCGAAACCTGATTATAGTATAATTTTTGATTTTTGGAAATTTTTTATTACTCCCTTCCGTAGCGTCGCCCGACCGAAGCCCAACGCGTAGGTTAAGCGAAAAAAAATGTTTCAAGTAGTAAATGAGAAAGGGAGTATAATAAAAACTTGGTTTTTATGGGTTACTTTTTAAAAAAATAAACGAACCTCGTTATCAGTAAACCGAGATTAAACAAACAAAGAGAGTAAGTAGACTATAAAGCGGCGATTATAAATGCGTATTTGTAAATTATCTCCGTGATATTTATATTCAAAGGCGGTTAAAAACTTCGAACAGCGTGGCCAAGGCAGGAAGAAGAACGAACTGTATCGAAGAGCATAACAGGACACACTGAAGCAAGTCTTACTTTAGATATCGGGATCTGAAAAGAATACTTGTTGGTTCAGATCTTCCTTCACATGTGTTTCCTTAGTAAGGGAAATAGGAAAGAGGATGAGGCAGACTTAACTCCAATGCGGTCCATACTCTACCATCATCTGTCTCCCTCCGTACGTCGTCCACACCAGAATGAATTTAAACAGCAGGGCGAAGAAAAAAAGTGTATGATCGAGTCCTGGTATCAATACTGAAGTATAGAACTACAGCTGCAGCTGACGACAGAGGGAATAAAGCAGGCTGAATGCAGTAGTCGCGAGGTCACTTAGGCATATAAGTGGTAAATCTTTTTATGATGGAGAAGGTAATAAACTGATTAGGAGTAAATACAAAGCAGATCACTTGGGTGGTTGGTTGGAAGGCGAAAAGAAGAAAAGGCTGAAAGAAAAAAGAAGGATATGGAAGACGCAAAAAGTTGATGGATCTAGAAATAGATGTCAAGTTAACCAGATACTAAAAGAAAGGTGAGAAGATTGTGTATGAAGCTGGTTGTGGGGAGTGTTGTGTATCAGGTGAAAGAGCGTGGAAATTGAAGATTTACGGCTTATATAACGATCGTCCTATGTATTTAGGTATTGAAATAAAAACGGATATTTCATACGAACCGTATAGATGTATAGACATTCGATTATCGAAGTGTGGATCCCGACTCACGTCGGGGGTCACCAATGTGGAGGTGGTATAGTCCTTCGATGGTGGATAAGAATCTGAAGCTGTAGGGGTCACCAATGTGGGAGCTTGACTGAATTGTAGATTATCGATGTGGGTGTAATTGAGGATGAAGTCGCGATGGTTTGACAGAATTTATTTATTTAAAAGGTATACAATTATACAGTAATGAAGAGTCGAAGAGCGAAAACTTCCACTGTATCAGAAAACCACAGAGAAGTGAAATGATTTGTTCTGCGGGCGCGTGCTTAAATAGTGATCCAGAATAAAGGAATCGGGGGTGGATTTCCTCTTTACTAGGCAGCGCATCTGGGTATTTAGCTTAGATCAGCAAGGTGCGTTTCGTCACCCCGATAATCCATGCCCTCTGCTATACCTTGCCTTTGTACTCGGTCATTGGCCCGGCTTACGTTGTCGCCTGTTTGCCTTGCTCAGCGATCTTGCCTCAACCTCTGTATCGAGGGCGACGGCCTGCCGTGCTCGATGTCAGCATCTATGGTAACTCATTATACGGGTGTATGTGTGTATGTGTCTCGGGCCACCACAGACGTATTGCTGGAAAAATATCAAAACCTCTTTAGGATTGTGTCCTTTTGCCACGGGGATCAATGACGTCGCACTACATCCTTTCGTTATAAAATGTTTTTCATGTCCCTGTTTACTTTTCAGGGAAAAATAAAATGATACTTTTTACTGTTGTGTTGCTGTTTATTGTAAAAATAAGGTAAAGTGTCTCATCTCTTGTACCTCGGGTTCTGGAGAAGGTGGCTTCCACAATCCTCTCCATGTCTGCAATGTGGCGGGGGATGTAGTCGGAGTACTGATGCTGCGCTGTGATGGTGAGGCCATGGACGGTCGCCAACTCCTGCGAAGGAAGATAAACAAAAATGAAAAAAGGCAGCCACAGCAGTCTGGTTAACATGTTCTGGCAATAAGACACCCTTAGACCGGCGCCATACTGCGCATATTTTCCGCCGTGTCTTTTCCGTCGGCAAATCGGCAAAGCAAATGGGTCAACCGAGCATCTGCGCAGTGTGTTTGATAAGCGCATATTGTATGGAAAGAAATGTAGCGGCGTTCCGTGACTGTAGAAACGCGGCGGAAAATCCGCTTAGTGTGGCGCCGGCCTTAGTTGGACGAAGGTCTGCGTAAAGCATCCAATACAAAAACATGGAAAGGATAAAATGGATTCTAAAAATTTTAACCTACCAAAACTATTTTATATTTTGTTATTTGTTGTATAGGTTTTATTATAGAGATGTTTTATTTCATCATCTTCGAAAAGAGCAAAATAATTTTGTGGTGACATTATTAATAAAATTAATATAAATTAACTTTTTTTTCACCACTTATATATTGAAAAATATTAACATGATTCAGAGCCCATGGCACCTTTGCCAGGATACAATTGTATACTGTGGCGTAGAAACGTTAAAACCCCTTTGGTGTTTTCTACAAAATTATTATTGTGTAGTAACCGTAGAATTAAAAAGATGCATAATGCGTCCATACCACATGGATGTTTATTTATTTTTGTCAAAGTTTTAAAAATTTAAAGCTGCAGAAAATAGTTAAACCACTTTATTTTAGATTGAGAGTTAATTTAACTGTGATGGTCGCAATATGAGAGAGAAAAATATGGAATTTATAAAAAAACTATAGCACTTAGATCTTGGAAGTTTTGAGCGCATAAATAATCATATAGTATTGAACAGTCCAAACCCGTATACAGTTCATTTTAAGAATTTTGTGGGTTGAATGCTTTCTGAATAAATACGTCCATTAATGATAGTGGTATTTCGAAAAAGTCTCAACGAATTTCTAAGACATTCCAACGAGTACAAATGAATAGAAGAAATAACAGTAGAAAGGCTTTAATACAACGATGTAGATGCTGATTGGTATTTTTTATTTCTCGGTTGATGAGGTTATGACTAAGGGTCGTTTATATTTAGGGCCGTTTGTATCAACTTGAATTATAGTGGGTTGAAACTGAATATCTGGTTTGAGCCGGTGCGCATGCGCATTGCACGTCATTTTTGACATGTGTCATCAAAATCAAAGTCTCGACATTGGTAATAGCTTCCATATCCACAATCCATGAAGCAGTACTCCACCTTTTCATCTATTATGTGACACATAAATGCAAAATTATCAAAATTTTATGTATGGTGAGATGCAGAAATTAGGTTATCGTCAATAATGCCTAATGAAAAAAATTAGGGTTGCGGAAAAAAAGTATTGTTCAAGGTCTAAGTAAATTTTTTCCTGTTTAAGCGTATAATGTAGAATTAGTTGAGCATCAGAAAAATTTGTAAATTTATTTAAATTTTAGATTAATTTCGCAATATTTTTGTTGCTGTTGCGGGGTTTGAACCTCGTTGCAAAAACCACCCAAGTCCTAATTTTATAGACACAACACAAACACATCGCTTAGCTTGCAAAAAGTAAGAAATGAAGTCATTCTAACAAATTGTGCGGATAAATAATAATAGTGAACAAATAATTCACGGTGCTTCGATTTTAATTACTTTTGAATCCGCGAATTGAATTGAATTGCGAAAAACATTGCATTTAATATATGTATAAAAATTTATATAAAGTTAAATTTTCGTGCTGGGAAAATAGATAATCACTAAAATCGAGGCTAGGAGTTAATATGGCGAAAATTAGCCGAGTCTACGAAGCTCAGTAGGAAGAAAATTAAACCGGAAAAATAAAAATGCAGGTTGCGAAAGTCCCCATAAGCAGTTTTGATTTTTCCAAAACGATTCGTTCAATATTGTTGTTATACTTAGATCAGTAATTTAGTATTCAGTATTACTGTTGGTTCTTATTTTACTACCAATAGACAGTGTCTATTGTGAAGTTAGTGCTTCTAATAGCGCAGCATTATTCAATCAATCTTTGTTACTTATAATTAAAACGTAATTTTTTCTTTCATACTTAATATTAATAAATACAAAAGTGAAACATTGCTCACCTTAATACGGACCCTCGGTCTAGTAATTTTATGTGGGCGCGTAGGTTATTTCATTAGTTTTTCCGAGAACATTGGCCAAATTTAACCTTCAGTCTTTAATAAAATAAATGAAATAAATTTTCTCTTACTTTCTTAAAAATTTAAAAGAGAAACTTTATTTTATGAATCAAACTGAAAGCCATTTGTATGTATTTTCACTAACAAATCGCAAGCTTTTGAGCCTATAAAATAATATTATGGCCAAATTAAACAATAATTACATTAAGTGTTCAAATCATATAGTGCATAGTAGAAAAATGAAAATAACAATATACAAGACTATTATTAAAACTGCACTGGCATATGCGTGAGACGCATTAACACTGACAGTGAAGATGATTGAAATGCTTGACACTAAAAATATGTGGCCTGGTGAAGGAAGGGAATCACCTGGAATCACAATGTAAATATATATGAGGCTCCTTGCATGTTAACCATACGAAGCTCCCGAGGTTGAGATAGGTTGGACGTGCAAGAATGTCAGACTCGCGAGTCCCTAAAAGATTAATGACCGGACACCCGGGTGGAAGGGAAGAGTGGAAAGGCTTAGTCTGAGATGGGAGGATGAAGGGAGAAGGGATGCAGTGCAACTACTCCAGGTGGAATTCGATGACAGTGGCTGAGGACAGGGAGGGTTAGAGGCAAACGTTGCGGAAGAGAGAGAGAGAATCACGTAAAGTTATTTCACTTATGGAAAGTAACAAAGATCCGTAGGTGAGATGCATATGTAAAGGATATGACAATGTGTAAAAAAATTAACCCAAATTTTTGACACGTGGTGTGGCGGGGACGTTTAACGGGAATATAGTGAAGGAGGTATCCATGCACTTACTTTGATGGATACCACCTCTTCTTCTCCTGTGCTGATTCTAGTTTGCCCTATTTTTACACCAAACTTAATTCCGACACAGATTCCGGAAATACTTTGGTTTATTCCGTTCGTGCATTTGCGGTTATATATTAATTTAGCACTTTGGGTTATTGGTCAAAGGTAAGTTTTTATATTTAATTTTAGCGGTGCGGCGTAGCTTTTTTTTCGTATAAAATGATTAATTAAGCAGCGTACTTAAATACGTACAAACACCTTTCACAGTAATTTAGCGAGTAAAAAGGTTTATATTCATAAATATGTAATTATTATTATTTCTGCGTTTTTAAAAGCGATGTACGTAATGAACTGCACTTGTCTTGTAACATTCGAAGTATGCGCGCGGAACTTCTCGCGCGGCGGTAGGTATACAAATTTTTTGTTCTGTACGTCCTCTTTCTGTATGGATATAGGATAGGAACAAGAACAGGACAGGGAATTTATACAATTTAATATTAAAAAGAACTGGCGCCAACAATACGATTGTATTAGTTTACGTAATGCTTCTGCATGCCTTCAACATGTTCATTTACGGCTCGCCGACATTAAGTCAAATTGGTAAAGGCTTGATATCACAAAATGACTTTTTTTAAATTATAAAAAAATAAGCTTACGAAAATATTACAAAATAGTAGTTCGGAAAAAAGTCTGTAGGTATTTCTTTTCCGTATTTTCTGGTAGTGGTTTCATCAATCATAACTTAATTAACGACGAGAATATTTATATATGAATATAATATATATCAGATAGTACCTACGTGTTCTCAATATTATTTTATGGAATGGAAGCATTTAAGTTGTGGATGTATAGAAGTATACTAAAATAAGCTGGACGGACAGAAATACGACTGAAGATGTTATAGTTTGAATGAATAAAGAAGTACAAGTAATTAAAACAATAAAATTAGACAATATATAGAAATTAGACAGAAAAAAAAATCCAGAGAAATCTTTCAACTCCTTTCCCTGGAAGAATCATATCATCATGGCAGTGAATGGTACCCACCGCTTACCCAGGACCGTTCTAAGAGCAAAAGCTTCCATATCGGTCCTACTCAATCGTCTCCAGGTTGACATTTTTTTTCAACTGACAAGCAGGACCGTGCTGCTCCGCACCGGTCGTATAAACCGTTGCTAAGTGGCACGGCCGCTCGAACAAAACCATTCACTGTCTCCGCTTCAAGATATGTCTTTATTAAAAAACAAAACAAAATCCATAATTATAATACAAGGAAAATAACATAAAAAGTAAAAGGAACCCAAAATAACAAAATAATAGAAGTGTAAATAACAAAATCAAAGAAATACAATAGAGTAAGTACATACAGTGATAAAAAGAAATAATAATAATAATACTTAATATTAATTCTATAAAATAAAAGACGAGATCCCACGGCGGCGGCAGTGGAAGGCTTCAAGTCGAAGACAGGACAAAAAGAAAAATAAAGAAGAACAATCCGCTCCCATCAAGGGGAAAAAGAAAGACAAAACAAAAACGTGACACCCGGCAAAGGAAGTCAGGACCGGCAGATATACATCCGATTCAAGAGCAATACACCAGAGATTAAATATAACTCAACCCAGAAACATCAGACTTGGTATGGATCAGCTCTACAAGAGCAGGCTCTTTACTCCGGTCCCCGCAGGATTTCCCACCGGGACACCCACACCTTAACAAACTCACGGAAGCATCCATCATATCATCATGGCAGAAAAATCTGAGACACTGGTTTGGTCAGACTACTGTAGAGCTATTCCGGGCCGCAGTAAATATAGTGGTGAAAGCCAACATGACAGCCAATGTCCGTTGAATGGATAGGGCGCAATGAGACGGAGAAGATAATACGTGGTAAATGATTAAAAATACAATTCGGGTATGCAATGAATGATTTATCAGAAAAAACTTACAATTGCGCTCTTTTATAAGCAAAATTTATATATTTTTTAAATATACTCAATCTATGTGGCATTACTAGAAATAAAACTTTGTAAAGTAAACTATTTATAACTTTACTCTATAATTTTTTTTTAAATAATTTGTATTTGAAATTAATCTGTTTAAAAAAAGCTGGAGCTCAAATTTGTGAAACGTTTAAATACATACACATATATTTATGCAGTGCACGTTGATTTGAAATCCATATGGACTGCCCACAAAACGGCGCTGTATGGGTATTTTATGTAGTACATTAGCTGAAACTCGTCAAAAATTACGGAACATTGGTTCTCGTCTTTGCTTAGCCCTGGTATATATTTATGGTATTTTTTTATTATTATTTTTTTTTCATTTATTGGTTTTCTTACAGCCATATAATTAATCAATCTTGAAAAAAAACAATAATTGATGTACAGAGTTTTGGGCCAATTACAAGAAAACACATATATACAATCGATAAAAAAATAAGAAAAAACATGTCCAATAGTGAGTTTGTGTGAGTGTGTGTATTTGTGTGTTTATTTATTTATTTAGAGCGAGTGGAGAGGGTGGAGGGGAATGTGGGACGGGAGTAGAAGGGAAGATATAATGTACAAATTAGTTTGGGTGCGGTAGTGTAGATATTGTTTGTTTTATGGTTCTTATTGTTGCGTTGAAAATGTCAATGTGGTGATAGTTTGTGTTAAATGAATTTGTGGATCTGTACATAAAGAAGTTTTGTTTTGAGTTGGTCTTACAAAAGGGTATTGTCACGTGTCGTGGCTGCAGGAGGAATTAATGAAAACGGAGATTTAATACAAGATTTATTGAATACCGATTAATTGATTAAACTAACGTACAAGGTCACTTATCGCTATTAAATGTAAGCTATTCCTTAAATTAAACTGTTTCGCAATTTATCACTCGTAAATAGACACTTTATATTCGCTTTAACACTTTATTCACTATTCCCCTGAATATTTCATCGAGATGAAATAGGAGAATAGTAAATTTTATCGGTTTATCTCGCCACGTAAGAACTTCTAGAATCGCTGTCAAATCTCCGCTCGCTTGGCACCACTGGCTTCTCGCCGCTACCGCTCACTTGGCCGGACTGATCCGCCGCCCGCGGCTACCTTCGCTTGTATTATTATCGCTGTGAACGCGCACCGAAAACAACTCACTTCTTACTCCCGCCTGTCGTATTTATAGTGGCTAATGCTGTTATCGAAATTCCGAGACGTTTCTCGCGTTTTCGAGAAGTTCCTCGCGTTTTCCAGACTTTTGGAGATGTTTCTCGAGTCGGAGGTGATTCCAGATCCTTCAGTAGTATTATGACAACTTCAAACAACTGTCACTTTGACAGAAGTGCGTGATTCTTTTTTTAGCCTCGTTACAGTATCTTATTGGTGGTCCATGGAAAGGCGGCCGTAGCAACACGCGTTGAGCGGCCAGTTCGGGTTTGTTGGCCCGGGGTTCGAGCGCCATCTTCGGTCGTTTAATTAATTTTTTGCCGTGAATTCGAACGAAATTACGGACGTTACACGAAGTTATGGGGGCAGACAAACTGACGGACGCGGATGGAAGAACGGACAGACAACGGAATTATTATGTTTGATGATAAATTATTGCAGAATATTTGTTTGTGTGCTCGAAATATTAATATTCATAGTGTTTTTACGTAGCTAGTAAAATGAAAACTTTAGAAGATTTTAATTCAATTTATTTGACCTGTATTAATTTTATTTTACTTGTATTAAAGCGAATGTATTTTTAGTATTCCATGGAAGTTATTAACGTTTTGGAGAAAACAAATGTAATAAATATTGAAAAAACAACACTCTTTGATGTCGCTTATCTCCGTAACTGTCTAGGAAGTTCGATAAAACAGCATTTGGGTATAAAAACAGAGACAACGCGAGTCTTGTTTTGACAGATCGTTCAATGCGAAGTGAGTCGCGGACGACAGTCAGGTGTGCCCAGACATGAATTGCGAAGCGATAGATATCGAGTGAAATAATCGGGCGAGTACTTACCTAAGTGGCGAAATAAATGCGATAAATACTACGTGCGAGAAATGAATGTTCTACAAGTGACAAATAAAGTGTTACCCAGCGATAATAAAGTGTTTATATAACATTACGAAATAGTGTGATTTAAAAAAAAAGCATCAAATTTAATTCGTTTAGTGATGTTGCCCATTTAACAATTATTTAATCTTTAACTAATAAATCGCTAATTAATTTCCAGTATTTTCATTTGTTTCACGCAGTCACCATCCGTTTCACTACACATTATCGATAGTTAATGCATACACTATACTAGTTTAAGTGTACAATATAAATATTTACACTTTGTAACATAGACATATCGTCGCCGTATATATGATTAATCCTATGTGACGTTTTAGTACACTCTGAGATAAACGAATATGACTGTTTTAAAAAAATAATTGCACAGACTAGATTTATAAAAAATATTTTAAATAATTAATAGGCAGACTTTCCAGATGAACGGCAATGTCTTTCAAGTATATCTCCGTTATTCATATGAAAAATTGACGAATTGATTCGTTCATCTCAAAATGTACTAAACGGCACATGGTAGGATTTATTATATATACGGCGACGATATGGAAATCGGTAAAATCTTTTAGTACATGTCATATTATGTTTAAATTTAGTTCAGCATTAATAAATGTAGGTGAATATATTTACGACGCCATACCCCACATCCCTTGTTTATAGTGATTGTCTTGACCCTTGTGTGGAGGGGGCCCGCAGCCCTGTTTTGACACAGCATTCTTGCGTGAAAGGTCATATTTTGAGGCTACAAGGTTTCCTTGCATTCTCATCCCTTTTGACTTTGATCTTTCCATCATCCAATATTCCACACACACTGCCTTCAAATCCTATCCTAAATATTCAACAAATTTCACTGTTTCCTTTTCTGCCCAAATACCCCGTATTTGAGTAGGTTTATGTAATGAGGGATTACAAAACCTTGGGAGCATAAAATTGGGTCGTGTTTTACGAGAAACTGATTAATTATTTTTGTTTTGTTTTATTGGCACTTAAAGGTAGGTACATATTAAACAATTTTTTACTAAATTAAAAAAGAATGCTAAAAATGGCCGCGTCATGTCTATTTTCGTTGAACTCCTCCTCCGTAACTGACATGAAACTTTCCTCGGTGCACGTTTTTTAGACGGAAAAGAAAATCATGTGTTTATTAGAAAATGAAGTATCTACAATGTAGCATATCCGATTTGGAAAAAAGATTTCTGTAAAATTTTAAGCAATTTTAAGAAAAAAAGTTAATTTAATGATTGTTTTTAACAAATGGTTTTTCGGATTAAAAAATTCATATGCTATTCTTTTTCATTTTTTTAAATAAAATAATAATGTAATACGCATCTTAATAAGTGTTAATAAAAAATAAAAAAATGCTTAGTCATCTCCTTATTTATTTATAGGGACAGGAAATCGTTTTATTTGACTACTTTTCAATTTCCGCTTACGCCTGCCATGTTGGCCTAAAGCTAGTATTAAGAATATTTGTTTTTTTTTATATAGAAATTTCAATCAGGCTGGATTATAATGCCTGAGGTTGAAATATTACTTGGTGTTAAGAGATACCCTGGCGGCAGTTTTCACAATCAATAATAATGGATGATTTGAGCTGTATCGGGAAAAATAAATTGTATTACTGTGTTTATTATCAAATAAATTTTTTATAAATCACGAATTTAAAAAGATATAAATTGCAAAACTGAGAGAAACATAAAAATAATATTGAAAAAATTTATTTTTTTTCAATCTGTGTATATACTTGTTCCAGACAATAGGTTGAAAGAAGGTCTATTGATGGTATACTTTGAATGTGCGTGACAAGATCATATCAATACTTTTTTTCACCTTTTTTCGTTCAAGGTGGTGTGGGAGAACGTGAAATCATGGCCTTCGTAGCTCAAGATACCGACTTCTCACATCAGGGGTCCCGGATTCGTTTTCCAGCGAATATAAATATTATAAATATTAATTTTATTATTTATTTTAATCTACTTTTTCATTAATTACACCCAAATGTTTCGGAAAAACCTTTCCATCGTCAGGGTGTTTTATATATTAGGTCCTTACATATGAAATTGGCGTTTTGCCGTACTGGCAAATTTGATCTCAAATATCTTCTGTTTGGTTAGGAATTCCAAATACAAATTTATACAGCTATTTACTCATGTATTTGTGTTTTTAAAATTATAATTCCTTTGTTTTTTCCTCAATTGTTTTTTTCTTTGCGTCACTCAGTTTACAAAATGAAAAACTTGAAATATCGCGTTATTTACGAGTACGAGTTCCACCGTGGCACCAGTGCTGCAGAAATGGCTCGAAGGATTAATGATGTGTATGGCGACGGTGCCGCAAAAGAAAACACAGTGCGTTTTTGGTTCCAACGTTTTCGTTCTGGAAATTTCGACCTGCAGAACAAGCCCCGTGGACGGCCGGAGACCAAAGTTGATAATGAAGAATTGAAGGCTATTGTGGAAGCGGATCCATCGCAAACACACATCCGAGTTAGCTGCATTGCTGCGGTGGTTCGTGAGATAAAACTGTTTTAATCCACTTGAAGAAAATTGGTAAGGTGAAAAAGCTTGAAAGGTGGGTACCTAACGAATTGAGTGAAGCAAATCAACAAACGCGCGTGGACTGCTGCGTTGCATTACTCAACCGGCACAATAATGAAGGGATTTTAAATCGAATCATTACCTGTGATGAAAAGTGGATCCTGTACGATAATCGGAAGCGCTCATCGCAATGGCTGAACCCTGCCGAACCAGCCAAACCATGCCCCAAGCGAAAATTGACTCCAAAAAAGTTACTTGTGAGCGTTTGGTGGACTAGTGCTGGTGTCGTTCACTACAGCTTTCTTAAATCTGGCCAGACGATTACGGCAGATGTCTATTGTCAGCAACTGCAAACCATGATGGAAAAGCTAGCTGCTAAACAACCGAGGCTGGTTAATCGCTCTAGGCCACTGCTGCTTCATGATAACGCTAGACCACACACTGCACAACAGACGGCTACCAAATTAGAGGAGCTTCAATTGGAATGTCTATGACATCCACCGTACTCTCCGGACCTTGCCCCAAAAGATTACCATTTTTTTTCGAAATTTGGATAACTTCTTGCAAAGGAAAAAATTCAACTCCCATGGGGCAGTCCAAACCGCCTTCAAAGATTTTATTGATTCCCGTCCGAATGGTTTTTTTAGTAAAGGGATCGATGAACTACCTATGAGATGGCAAAAGTGCATAGATAGCAATGGTACATACTTTGATTAAATAAATATATTATAATAAAAAAAATCGGCTTTATGTTCCTCCCATACTAAACGCCAATTTCATATGTAAGGACCCAATATGTCAAAATATCAGAATGAATGATGTCTTTTATTTCGGATTTCTAAATTATTTGTAAATATTATTGCTGAAGCTTAGGTGTAATTAATGAAAAAGTAGATTAAAACAAATAATATATATTTTTTAATGTCAATCTACAAAGTTGCTCAACCAATTGAAAAAATATAAATATATGTGATTTTCTCAAGCTTAGGTGTTTTGTGATTTTTGTTTTCGTAATTTTTGAAACATTACGACCATTTAAATATGTGAAAATGGGAAGAAAAATCCATTGACAGAGACTTTTAACACAGTATACCAAGAACAGTAGTTTATCTCCGGCCTGTCGGCGAGTTATTAGCTTACTCTTGCATTGACGCTGGGGATGTCACTTTATTTTTACTTCTTTTTTACTTATTTTTCTTTTAACTCGTAGCGTCTGAGATTCCGACGCATAAGGTAGACACGAAACCCGAAAATTTCTGTAATTAGTATACCTAGTTTCTGCACTTAAATTGCAAGAACGCTGATTAACATCAACGTAGACTTTTAAAACTCACAGTCTTTGTGATAATCAACACACCTTTTAAGTAAAGCACCACAAACGTAAAAAAATGCATTTTTTTCAGGAAGCGCATTTTTTTTTCTAAAGCGGCGACTGCGATCGCGAATGACACCGAAGGCACAGCCCTTACTGCCGCCGCCTTGTGCCCCCATATTCTATGTCAATGTGTGCGTCACAGTGCGTGCGTACACGGCGCCGAGCACGCACGCACACATTCTAATGGATAGCGGCCAGTTTGTATGAAGACGTATTACTGTTCTTAGTATACTGTGCTATTAAGGCCGGTAGTTTGATCAGTAAACTTTGATATTGCATAAATCCACAACTTTTGGTATTAGATCATGGCTGCATGAATATTTTCGACTCACAATCAATGCAGGAATATAGTCCTGCGAGGTTATTAATGTTAAAGATCTAGGTGTTAGATTTGTAAGCAACCTAACATTTCACGATCACATAGAGACGATCAGTGGTAATGCTTTGAGAATGTTAGGATTTGTTCTGCGTACTGCCAGAGTTTTCGAGAATATCCGCGTACTGAGAACTCTTTACAACTCCTTGGTGCGGAGTAGACTCGAGAGTGGCTCGATGATCTGGGGGCCACATGAGGGCAAGTACTCTTTTATAGTGGAGAAAGTCCAAAAGAAGTTTCTGAGATATCTCTACATGAGAGAGTACGGGCATTATCCTTGGCTTTACCCAACCGAGTTTCTCCAGGGTATGCTTGGCTACAATAGTCTAGAGACTAGAAGGAATGTGTATTTGATTACACATTTTTATCGAGTGTTGCGCGGTATGATCGATAATCCTGAAATTATGCAGAGCATTGGTTTGTATGTTCCTGATAATTACATTAGACATCGTCAGCATAGATTGTTTCACATTCCAATATACAGGACCAACCTGCCGATGGTTAAGCCTGTTGGAAGAGCCACAGCTATGCTGAACAAAATCGCTTTGGGTATTGATATATTCCATGTGTCTGAGGGGGTTTTCCGAAGCGGGATTCTCCTACACCTTTGACCAGATTTTATGTTATTTTTAATTTATTAAATATTTTTATTTTGATATATACTTCCTAATATGTATGCCTTAAACGTTTTGTTTGTAATGTACATTTTATCAAATAAATTGAATTGAAAATTAATGTTTTCCAAATGACTCTTATAAGAGGTATGGCCATGTATATTTGGCCATGTATATATAGATGGCATCGCACCAAGAGAAAAGAAAAGATTCTGGGATAAGAAAGCAGACGAAAATAGTTGATATAACTGAATATGCAAAGTAAAGTAGGTTGCACACCTCGGAGAACGGGCAATTACTGAATGATGCGGTCTTCCCGTGAAGAATCATAAGTCTGCCCTAAAACTCTAGAGTAGCTGGCAACGTATAACAATGTACAGAGAAACTTGGGGGACAGCAGGTAGGCCTTCAAACAGCAGTGGATAGAAAAAGCCTGATGAAAATGACGATAATGACGACACTATAATGCCACGAGATATAAGAAACCAAAAGAATTTGCGCTACTGCCAACACTTCTCGAAACTCATCACTCGGTTATACTGGCAGGAATGCTGCGGAACACTCTGGAATTGTCGAGGGTCTCTCGTAATCTCTGGAACGCTCCACAAGTCTCTCCAAACGACAAGGCTGTTATCGTAAAATCTTGAAGTAATTCACTTATAAATACAAGGGTGTTTGACGTTTAACCAGAGCGATAGTATCTACGGTGCGAGAACAGTGCGGCCATCACTTTGTATGTTCCAGTGATAATAAATATGTATCGGTCGGAAATTGAACAGAATATTCGAGAAAGTGATCGATGCAAGAATCAGTTGTGACATGAGTTATTTAATGCGAATTAAGAAACAGTGTGATAATAAATGCGTGGGATATTCTGGAAACATGTGTAACTATAAATTTAAGAACAGTGTTTCGACTAAATTGGTGTCCAGTGACTATTTGCGTAGTAAATAAAAGTTAAAATTATTTTCATTTGCCTGCCACAGCCACGTCCCGTGACAATAATTATTTTTATTGAAGAATTTCGAAATCATTATTCAACAAAGTTTAAATATTCAATGCAAAGGTCACGTAGCGGTGATAGTTCTACAGTGGTGAATATTTTTTTATTGATTTATGTTAAAAATTCCCTTGGAAAATTCGTAAAGTTTATTTTGAATCTCGTAGGAATTATTCAGATGAGTTGGGTGCAGCTTACGTTATCCAAACCAGGCCACCACAGTTGGCGGAAGTTGGAAGGAGTTGGTATTCATCAGGGAACAGTTTCAACATTGTATTTAAACCCTCCATTAGGTATACCAGACCATATTGACAGTCGTTGTGTTCATAACTGGGAGCGATGCCAAAAATAACAATTATGAATGGTTAAACTTTAGAGACCTAGGCCCGAGTCAATACTTAGATAATTAAAGATTAAGGTACGCCTTAAAAGCGTAATTTTCAATACAAAATAAAACTTTTAATGCTTACCTTAACCTTTAAATCATCTTAGTATTTACTCTGAATTCGGGCATTACGCCCTGATAAACAAAAAGGCAATTCATTATGAGGTAATGTTTTATAAGAAATTGTGAACGATTTATTTTATTTTATTTATTAATATGGAATATTCACAAGTTCACAATTTAAATAGCACAACAAAATCTTGAATTATTTTAACTGGAACTTAATTACAAACGACTCCTGTAACAATATAATTTCAAATCCTTAAACGCTTCGCTAACCAACAGTGAAGCAGGAAAATAAACCATAAACAATAAACAAAAAAGTGAGAAACGAAATATGAAAAATAGTAAGCAACTTAATAATACATATAAATAACTTTTAAAGCAACACTCTCCCAAATATTGCATTCTTGAACTCAAATTGAATATGTCAATACTTGTACGGTTTATCAGCTCGTTACATGAGCTCCTCTTAATATTATGGGGGAATATCTTCCTAGACATTTCTGAAAAATCAATTTTCAAATTTTTCCATTTTCTTAAAGCGTGAGGTCTTAAGAATGTCTGGTGAAAATTTTAGCAAAAAATAAAAAAATCACAAAGATATATAACTGATAATAGTGGCATCCCTTTGATGATTACGCGCCGCGCAACATGCAGGTAGCTCTACCAGCCGGGCTTTTTCATAATCGAAACTTTAGACATATTTTCATTATGTTTGTGAAGAGTGATATGACTCGATGATATGAGAATTCAAAGTAAGGTGGAGGACTTATATCGTGGACCAGGAATCGATGATTTTATGAAATTGAAAAATTTCTCGATTTATTCATTACTCAATTTTCAAACACGTTTTACTCGAAACCATGTTTTAAAAATCAGTGACCAAAATATCTCGGCAACCACTGAAACAATTGACTTGAAATTTCTAGTGGTTATTCTATATATAATTATCTAGTCGTTGTCGTAGAATTTTTTAAGAGACATAGTTTTTTTTAACGGTATAATAAACCCTAATTTTTCCCTAAAAAATGCTTTTTTAAATTCAAACGCCCGCCATTTTGTCTAAAACCAATATTTTCAAAAAATTCTACGTCAAAAACTAAATTATAGTGTAAATTTTGATAATTTTTTTTTATTCTGATGATTACAGATGAAATGGAAGTGGTCACCGCGGAGGACCTTTTTTTTTCGGCAGTCGACAGAACCCAAAAATTTTCCGCCAATGTTGAATATTTAAAAAAAAAAATCAACATATTGATAAAAGTGTATAATTTCATCTAAAAATGATACCAATACCATAATTCATATAGGTTTCCTTAAAAAAATTCACTAAAATTGCCTTATTCGCGATTCTTAGGTAGGTATTCCCCCTTAAGGTGTTCCCCTGCGATCTCGTACGATATTTCGAAATTGAAAAAGGATGCGACTGTCGGGTTGAATACTTAGGGATCCTGATGCTAATCTTTTCCAGTAAATACGGACAGTTAGTTTTGCAGGAGATTAAGCTTATTTAAAACATTATGTAGGAATATTCTTTTCTGTTTCAATGGATGAAATTAAGCTAAAAGCAATATATATTTTAATATATTGCTATAATATTTATTTTAGTGCGAAAAACGTCATGTTATTTTTAATTTTTTACAAAAACTGTATTACTTCTAAGTAATAAGACAGTATACTATAATTAATTACTGTATATTTTAATTACAGTACATTTTAATTAATTTATGATGTTTTGTAAAATAGCAGTTGAAAAAATGTTTTAAAATACATTATCATTAATCAAAACATTAATTAAAAATTAAACGTGCAAAGTTCATTAATAAACAAAGAACTCTTATTACAAAATGTGATTTTATCAAATAACTGCCTTTTTGCTTATGGAAGCAGTACAGCCCTCATATTTTGAAATTTATTTATATTATCAAAATTATACTTTTTCACACTTAATTCACGTCCCACTAGGTGAAACGTATTCTGGAGCTGTTATAATTAAAAATTTAAAAGTTTTCTTGTTATTGGTTAAATCAAATTAAATAATATAAGAAAAAGAGTTATGATATTATAAATAAAAGATTGGATCATGGATGGATCACATCCTCAGCACATGTTCTCCCAGATATTTTAGCCAATTATTTGATACAGAATATTTTGAGTATGTCCAAATTTTTCAGAACAGAACTGGATTGTTGTCACAGGGACATCAATAATCAATTAATGTATATTATAGATTTCTCACAGAGATGAAACTGTATATTTTTTTATTAAGGGAGTGTAGGTATATAACTCTTTATGGGTGTACATAGGACTTACGACCTATCGTACAGTTGGCTTAAGTGATCACTTTACACAAATGTAACGTTCGCCATTTCCACCCATGATAGAATACCTTGTCTATTAATTTTTGGAAGTTGTATATATTTCAATTATACGCCACGTTTCACATATGAATTGCGAGGATCCTCACCGCGGCCGGCCACAAAGCTTTTTCCTTCCCCTTGAAATTATTCTATCATGGGTGGAAATGGCGAACGTTACATATGTGTAAAGTGATCACTTAAGCCAACCGTACGATAGGTCGTTAGTCCTATGTACACCCATAAAGACTTCTATACCTACTCTCCCTTAATAAAAAAATATACAGTTTCGTCTCTGTGAGACATCTATAATATACATTAATTAATTATTTGATATTTTATATGGCTGTGTTTTACAGTTTTCTTAGTTAATTGATTAAAGACACGAAAAGTAGTAAAATTAATTTGTTTTTCTAAAAGAGATTTTATTGTTCGCCACACGAAAATAAATTCTGCAAATATATAAAAAAAAATCCAATATAAAAAAGTAACGTAGCGTAAATTTTGAAAATAATAATTGATGTAAATAAACGATTCTCTATAAAAATTTGTTCATAAACATCCCTCTCATACTGAATGCCTTTTATTTTAAATATGATCCCTCTACAAAAATATTATTCCAGAGCTCACACTCCTAGTAGGCACGGTGACTTTATATTTCATTAAAAACTAAAAAAAAAACAATATTTTTTCGATAAAGATTTACAATACAACGCAAACCAATGAAAAAATACTCGATGTTGTCGTGGGATTGCGGCTTTAGGAGACAAATAAAACACTTGGAATTAATGAGTGTTTTATTTTATGCACAAAGTCACTGGACACGAATTTAATGGGAGCACTCTTCTTGAATTCACAATTATCACTTGAGAGTCGCCCACTTGTCTGTGGGATAATGAAAGGACCCACCACATACCCTGTGCCGTTTTATGCGCAAAAGCGTCCATAGATATCGGCCCAGCACGTTCGCCGCCTGGTTCGCATTATTTTATCCTTAAGCCACCTCCTCGCTCGACTTTCGTCAATACAAAACGCAGAGACGAAAACCGGGCGAGTCGGTCGCGCAAAACCTTCATTATCCCACGCATAATTAATCTTTATTTGTAAAATGGTTGTACAATACCTATATAATACCAAATAATAATATTGTCGCGGCTGTGATCGCACTTTATTTGAAACGCTCGTTAAGTACTCTCGTAATCTATTTTTGCTGATCGTCGCCGTATTTGCTAGCGTTGTTTCTATAGAATCGCCGAATTGTCACAATAAACTTACCGTTTCTTTAGTCTCATGACGTAATATTAAAAATTGACAAGTGGCGCGTTCCATCGCCTAAGAGTGCTTTCGTGTCGATAATATTTTTGATATGTGACATCTTTCCTCTAGCTTTCCTGAAATCTGTGGACAGGAAATAAGATGCCAGGGAGGCGCGCGCAATTTGATTTAACCAATGAGCGCACGCGGATCATGCGCGATGGAAAAAAATCATTGTTTATAAACAAATCAGTGTCCAGCAAGTACCATCACAGAGAATACGCACAATTCAAACAGCCAATGCTTTTGATTTTGTATATATGTTACGTGGCTGGTGTCAAGCGTGTGCATGTTGTAAAATTGATATATTTTGGCTTATATATTCGAAACTATCTAATAAATACTTAATTTTTTTTACATTAATACAAACAATAACTACCGTTAAAGATTTATATTCTCAAATTTTTTGTAATTTATGTGATTATTTTTAAATATTTATTCAAAGTTTTCATACAATATGTATGGCGGCATACTACCACCATCTATGAAAATAAATAAAAAACATATAATTGAACAAACACATTTCAAATCATGTATATGTAGATATATACGGTACCTACCTAGTGCGACAAAATTTAATAATAAAAAAATGCACATATATTTTCTTTACTTGTATTTACTAATTTATAAATAAAAAGGTATGAGCTTTTTTAAATTTTGATGTTAATTTCTGTTTGCTCAATTGATATGTTTAATTGTGAGATGTCAAATTTTTGAAAGACTGAGATTCACGAACCTGTGTGGAGTTTCGAATGTATTTTGTTTCTAATATTAAGTTCATTTTTAGTTTACTAACGTTTATTTCTAATATGTAGTATTTCTAATGTATTAACTTATAAAAAAAACTGTACAGGTAGTTACTTCAGAACAGACCTTGTCTAGTGAAGCAACTACCTTAATTTATATGTATTAAAATACACGAAATAAATAAATAAAATTAAGTGTTACACATCATATACTACTGAAAGGCTCGCTCGTTTTTTTATATTGTATTTATAATTAAATAAACGAGTGATAAGTTCTGAATTAAGAAAGCTCGGAGGGTCTTCAGCTACGCAGGAATCAGGAGGGTTGGTAAACGATGCCGCGCTGGCACGTTGCAGAACGAAGGGTAAAAGTCGTGTCGCAGTTGTCGCCGCATGTCTGCAATGTAAATGGATCTTTAAGCGCGATGGCTGCGAGCGGAGTTGGGTTTCGACGAAATTTAATCATCTCGAGAAAGCTGAAATGAACGTGAGTTGAATGGAAAGTTAAGGTAATTTGCTATCATATCCATTCTACAGTAATCGCATTAGGAGAGATGCTTCAGATCCGGGCGAAATTTTCCGGCACTGTGTGATTGACATCTGAAGACCCCATGGCAAGAAGTTGTCAAAAATGAGTTAATAAGCCGTCTAAACTAAATATTGTACGCTCTTTCCATTGGAAATAAGTTCAGAACTTAAAAATAATTATAAAATGTTCAAATCATAGGGATGAACATGTTAACTACACTTTTTCATAAAAATCAAATCAGTTACTAATGGGAAGAACTTGTTATCTTCAATAATAATATGTTCATGCCATCATTCTGAAATTAACACGCTTTTTAATTTGATTGGAATATTTATGGTTAATATCAATTTACTCTGGCAGTACTCTCATATATTTGTTTTTATTTGAAGACTATTATAATATGTACTTATATATAATTTTTCAATAATTTTAAATGGTACATACCATGTTTTGTATTATTACTTAACATGCTAGGTATTTTGTAATTTTGGATAATGGATGGTAAAAACAGATAGCATTTGAAGGGTTGTTTGATGTTCGTGTTTTACCAATTTTAAAAAGGTGTTGATGGCGCCAGAAAGAGAGGTCGACCGCGGAAGACGTGGCACGACCAGATTAACCAGATACTGGAAGATGGTCCCGTTGGAAGCCTCAACAACCGGCGAGCTTGCATGCGAAGATGTATGAATGGGGATGAGGCGAGAGTGGTATGTCAGGGCAGAATAGTGTAGCGCTCTATCCTCTCTGCCTACCCCCACGCGGAAACGGCGTGATGGTAAATAAGTTAGTAAGTAAAAAGGTGTTATTCTACTTAAAAATGAGTTCCAGAGGCAAAAAAATGGTTGTTAACATTTTTTTAAGGAAAATTAGTATATTTTAATTTTTTGTGATAAATGTGTTTTTTTACTTTACAAATATTTTTTTGATATTTTAGTGACATAAATCAATAAAAAATAATCTTGAATTAGCAATAAAACATATTTTTCAAAGGCGAATTGCAAATGTCTAATTATCTCAAAATGACTTGAATGTTAGTTAACAACTTCTTCCCATGGGGTCTTCATCGGTCTGAGTTTTGCGATTTTATCCGCATATTGTCGGAAACTTATTACCAAGTCAAACTTACTAGAATGTTCTGCAAAATATTCCTGCAAAGTGTCAGGCAATAATTTATAGGATTTTCTATAATCTGCTGTTTGTTATTACGCGAACGCCATGGGCGATAGGATATGTTTGCGAACGGCCAGACTACAAATGAGCTCCTAGCTTTTCTTTCAAACATTTAAAGGTTAAATAAAAAATGCAGATAAAGTTTTACGCGCATATTGTAAACGAATACGTAAAGTCACTAAACAGTCTAATTTTACAAGAATTCAAAATTAAGAGTCTAAAAATAGAATACTTTATTTATTTTTATTATTTAACACATAGAATATCAACACGACGTTAATAACTCAAATATGATATAGTCCTTGTGTGGCACTTAAGTACAATGGAAAATAATTTTAAGATAATTAAGGGAATGTTTGGAAAATATATCGTATAATAATAAAAATAAATCACTTCGTATAAAACCATTATTTTTAGAAGGTATATATATATTAGGTCCTTACATATGAAATTGGCGTTTTGCCGTACTGGCAAATTTGATCTCAAATATCTTATCTTTGGTTAAGAATTCCAAATCCAAATTTATACAGCTATTTACTCATGTATTTGTGTTTTGAAAATTATAATTCATTTGTTTTTTCCTCAATTGTTTTTTTCTTTGCGTCACTCAGTTTACAAAATGAAAAACTTGAAATATCGCGTTATTTACGAGTACGAGTTCCACCGTGGCACCAGTGCTGCAGAAACGGCTCGAAGGATTAATGATGTGTATGGCGACAGTGCCGCAAAAGAAAACACAGTGCGTTTTTGGTTCCAACGTTTTCGTTCTGGAAATTTCGACCTGCAGAACAAGCCCCGTGGACGGCCGGAGACCAAAGTTGATAATGAAGAATTGAAGGCTATTGTGGAAGCGGATCCATCGCAAACCACATCCGAGTTAGCTGCAGGCTGCGGTGTTAGTGATAAAACTGTTTTAATCCACTTGAAGCAAATTGGTAAGGTGAAAAAGCTTGAAAGGTGGGTACCTCACGAATTGAGTGAAGCAAATCAACAAACGCGCGTTGACTGCTGCGTTGCATTACTCAACCGGCACAATAATGAAGGGATTTTAAATCGAATCATTACCTGTGATGAAAAGTGGATCCTGTACGATAATCGGAAGCGATCATCGCAATGGCTGAACCCTGCCGAACCAGTCAAACCATGCCCCAAGCGAAAATTGACTCCAAAAAAGTTACTTGTGAGCGTTTGGTGGACTAGTGCTGGTGTCGTTCACTACAGCTTTCTTAAATCTGGTCAGACGATTACGGCAGATGTCTTTTGTCAACAACTGCAAACCATGATGGAAAAGCTAGCTGCTAAACAACCGAAGCTGGTTAATCGCTCTAGGCCACTGCTGCTTCATGGTAACGCTAGACCACACACTGCACAACAGACGGCTACCAAATTAGAGGAGCTTCAATTGGAATGTCTAAGACATCCACCGTACTCTCCGGACCTTGCCCCAACAGATTACCATTTTTTTCGAAATTTGGATAACTTCTTGCAAAGGAAAAAATTCAACTCCGATGGGGCAGTCCAAACCGCCTTCAAAGATTTTATTGATTCCCGTCCGAATGGTTTTTTTTAGTAAAGGGATCGATGAACTACCTATGAGATGGCAAAAGTGCATAGATAGCAATGGTACATACTTTGATTAAATAAATATATTATAATAAAAAAAATCGGCTTTATGTTCCTCCCATACTAAACGCCAATTTCATATGTAAGGACCTAATAGAATATACGAATACTAATATTTGTATTCGCCGAATATCATCACGATTATTAAAAACAAACTATTTATAACTAACGCAACGCGAATCACGGTTTGGTTAAGCACCGTGTATCCGAACACACCTACGCACTCTATTATCGTGGATTCCCCTAACATTGAATGAATGGATTTATCGAGTTCTCAAGTTGTCAATTGTTACTTGTTTCACAGCATAACATGAATTTTCTGTGTATAGTTTTCTGGGATATTATATGGACCTCTCTGGCCGACGTCTCGGATCCCACTGCAGGGTCCATCATCAGGGCTGATGTTGATGATGGATCCCTGCAATGAGATCCGAAATGTCGGCCAGAGAGGTCACATATACACTTATACGCGGCAGAATATCCCAGAAAACTATACACAGAAGATTCTGAACGGCCGTGAAAACCTGAGAACATTTATAACATAAATTCTTTCATCTAGTTTCGTTGGGTAATTAATAAGGTTAGGTGCTCATTTCATGTAGTCTTTGTTTTATAATACGTATTGTTCGTTCCATTTTATTTCCGTTGTGTGTAAAAATGTTAACTCTTATAAAATAATTTAAAATTAAATCTAATAACATGACCTCTCGTAAGCGTGAAAAAGTGATATTTGGAAACATTTCGATAAGAAATCTGGTAAGTTAAATTTAAATATGCCGGTGGTAAATTTAAATTATTAAACTAACCCATAAAAGCCGAGTTTTTATTATACGCCCTTTCACATTGAATCAGGTTTCGTGCCTTCTCCACGCGTCGGAGTCATTACTCATTTGTATGGATTCCAATTGGAAAAAACCGTTAAAATTTCGAAAAATCAAAATTATACTATAAAAAAATTTTTTAAACGAAAATTTGTTAGATCATTTTTATCGTCGCTACGAGTCTGCCTGCAAAGTTTCAGCTCGATTGGATCACGGGAAAAGGGTTAATAATCGATCCAAATGTTTTAAATGTAAATGAGTTAAAAGAAAGGGAGTAAAAAAGAACCGTGGTGTGTTATATATTATCTTGTTGAATTATTCGTATTCGTATTCGTATTCGCCGAATAGTAGTAGGTTTGATATTCATTTTCGGATTCGTATTCGTGAAAGTAATACTCGTTGCATCACTAATGTACACTATAGCAGGTAAGAGGGTTTGGATATTATGACATTTGAGTTAGGGGCATTTCGGTGGATGGCAGGTACTACAGGTACAAAAAGAATGTGTACGTAAAACTTTAAAAAATAAGGTATAAGGTAATATTGTTAAATAGTGATATAATAAAATATATAAAATTCAGATTTGTTACTAAATGATGAAAGTCATTAACTTTACTACGTCTATTTGAGTTTAATAATATTTTTGTATTTCATTACTTAAAGCGATCGTCTTGCAAAGTGAGCATGCTTCACAATTTTTTTTTTCATATCTTCTCTTGCGTTTTTTATCACATTTTTATATGGAAATATATCACTTTACAATTTATTAATCAGGTTCCAAATATTTTAAATGCGGATATTTCGTTAAAATGACACAACCCAAATTATTTAATCAATTGATAAAATACCAAACCTACGATGTTTTAAAATTGGGGAAAATCGCTCCACTTTGTGGGCCTTTTATGACTGAATGGCCTCGTGAGATGTATTTTTTTTTCAATAATATTACAAAGTTTATGATTATACTTTACTTATTTAAATTACAATTTCTGATTTAAAAAATACTAATAATATTAGGTACTTCCATTAACTCTTTTCCTATTCTCTCAATATTCCCGTAACAACTACCCTTACATCAGAAACTTCAGCTCATTTTGTCAGTACCTAACTAATAATTTTTTTTATATTTTAATCTAATCCAATATAAAAATTGAATAGTCATTTAAATACTTGTCTATGAGAGATACTGTTTTCTCTGGAATTTGAGAGGTGAAATATAAAATATAACAAAGTTAATGTTTTTCGCCTAATTTAATAAATAAATTTGTCAATTAAAAATTCTTCACAATTTTTTTAGCAATATTTATGCAACCGCGGCTAATAAAAAACTGTAAATAAATAATACAAATAAATAAATAAATACAAATAAAAGTCAAAGGCGACAGTAAAACAATAAAGTGATTTCAAAAAAACAAAATTTGATTTGCAAGAAATTTGGATGCCAACTTTTCTTTGTCCAGGGCTATATATTCGTCTCTACGAGACATCTATAATATGTCTTGATTAAAATATGATAGTTATGCATCAACCTAATATCAAAGTACCTGTCCCTCTAAAAAAGTCTGCAATAGATAAGAACAGTGATGAATTTATTATTATTATCTTCTGTAGACAGATAAATGAAACAATATTATCTACAAACCGTCAAAAATTACAAACCGTCAAAAATTACATGAAGCATTTGCGGCCTTCCCATAACAAAACAATGTGCTAGAAAGCACATTTTCGTCACCCACTCCCACCCACGCACAGCCACCCCCACCAAACTCGCATATTTTCGATGTGACACCAAGGGCCATCCACCACCATTACCACCGGTGGGTGGTATTGGAGAAAACTTGGCGGGTAGGGAAACACGGGATTCTTTATATATATATATATTTATATATGGATGGCCCTTGGTGTCACATCGAAAATATGCGAGTTTGGTGGGGGTGGCTGTGCGTGGGTGGGAGTGGGTGACGAAAATGTGCTTTCTAGCACATTGTTTTGTTATGGGAAGGCCGCAAATGCTTCAGATTGTTTCAAAATAGGCGCGCCGACTGTGTCGGTGAGTCTAGAAGGTTCCGGAAAAACCTGATCTAGAAAGTTCTGGAAGGAGAATGTTCTAGAAGGTTCGCCAAAGTTCTATGACAATCCAAACAGTGTACTAAAAATCTACGCGTGCGAAGTCGCGCGGGCACAGCTAGTTTTAATTATAAAACTTTACACATAAACGCTAATATAAGTTACAGATTACAATTATTTAACTTTTATTCAAAGGCCCTGCTATGGCGGGTGTGTGAGACACGTGAAATTGTTTTTGATTGGCCATAATGTCTTCAAATGCAGGTTTGAGATGCGACGAAGTAACCTTTAGCAGCGAGAAAAGGTGCTCGCCAGTTAATCGATTTCTGACAGAATTTTTCCGCAATTTCATGGTCGAAAAAGTCTGTTCGCAGACATACGACGACCCAAACATCGCTATTATTTTCTGGGCGTGTTTGTCTTTGGATATCCAGTTTTCGGCAGTGTTCTATAAAAATCTAATTTTTCGGAATTTAAATTTAACTTGCTTGGGACCCGCATCGCAACGCAACACATGAACTACGTGGCTACTCTAGAAATGGATTCAAATTCAAAAAATTTACTTTATACGGCTGGCTATGATAGCCCGCGATAATTATATTTTGATCCTTGGAAATGAATAGTATATAACAGCACAGTATACTAAGAACAGTAATACGTCTTCACACAAACTGGCCGCTACCCATTAGAATGTGTGCGTGCGTGCTCGGCGCCGTGTACGCACGCACTGTGGCGCACACATTGACGTAGAATATGGGGGCACAAGGCGGCGGCAGTAAGGGCCGTGCCTTCGGTGCCATTCGCGCTCGCAGCCGCCGCTTTAGAAAAACAATGCGCTTCCTGAAAAAATGCCTTTTTTATGTTTGTGGTGCTTTACTAAAAAGGTGTGTTGATTGATTATCACAAAGACTGTGAGTTTTTAAAAGTCTACGTTGATGTTAATCAGCGTTCTTGCAATTTAAGTGCAGAAACTAGGTATACTAATTACAGAAATTTTCGGGTTTCGTGTCTACCTCATACGTCGGAATCTCAGACGCTACGAGTTAAAATAAATGGAGTAAAAATAAAGTGACAACCCTAGCGTCAACGCAAGAGTAGGCTAATAACTCGCCGACAGGCCGGAGATATACTACTGTTCTGGGTATACTGTGATAATAGGTATACTCATTATTTCGAAAGACGTCGGCGGGTTGGATTAAATACTTTTGCGGGCCGTAGCTGGCCCGCGGGCCGTACTTTGCCCATCACTGGTCTAATACATACCGTAAAGGAATGCAAAATGAGCAAAAATCTCTCGTCGGTCCTAATCATTCGCCGCCAGGCTTGCATTCTTATCTCGATATAAACAAAGCAACGATGCATAATAATAATTATAATATTTAAATCAAAATGCCATTTTAACAATATTTTTATACGAAAGTATGTTTTACTTTGGTCCCAAGAGGCATAATTCATTAATTAAGTATAAATTATTGAAGTTAACACAGGCGAAGCTATTTATATGTGAGAAAAGTGGATGGAAGTCCCTTATACGACGGCTTACAACCTGCACGAGCTGGCTTAAGTGATCATCTTACACAATGCAACGTTCACCAATTGCATATAGCGTCCAATTCCATATAGACATCTATAATTTATCCTTAATTCAAAATTCCATTCACTGTCCTTCTTTCATAAAATAACTAACTAACCATCACAGAGAGGATAGAACGCCACGCTCTTCTGTCCTGGCACACCATTGTTGCTCCGTCTACTTTCATACATCTTCTCATGCACGCTTTTCGTTTTTTGGAGCTCCTAACAGAGCCATCTTATATATAAAAAATTAAACTTGTAAGAAAATCAAAGTATGATAAAATTAAAAAATAAACTATGACACGGTAAAAGTCAAAATTATTTGAATTACGACAAAAAAATTGAAAGAAAATTGAGATACGGCAAAAATAAAAATATTTATCTCGGTAGCAAAAATAAAAAATAGTAAAATAAAAAAAAAACAATTTAGGCACTGTGAAAAAATTATGACATGGTGAAAATTAAAATAAGCTAAAGGATTAATAAAATACAATTAAAATGAAATTACAACGGGCAAACGAGATAACCTACAAATTATTTATGGTTTTTGTGAAAAATTTAATAATATTTATTAAGTTGTGCAGGTTAACTGTTATTTTAAATGTGACAGCTGTTTCGGCTTGTAAGGCCAGTACCAAACAATGGATATACTAGAGATTGGTTCGCTCTGTACTCACTACTACAATGGATTTACTAGAGATGGGTTCGCTTTGTACTCACTACTACAATGTAGTACTATATTACATTGAAGTGCACACCTTTTGAAGTGTAGTGCACACTACAAACTACACACACTTCAAAGTTATTGAAAGTATACACTTTTTGGGACCGAATGAAGAAATCTCTGGAAACTGAAACAACCCCCCCCCCCATTGTTTGAAAAATTTTGGGACCGAATGAAGAAATCTGTTGCCTTTTTTTTAGGTCGTCAAATGTTTTGGGAAAAAATATCAAAAAATATCGATATTGTACTATAATACTACAAATACTTCATTTCATTAGTACTACAATTTTATAATTTTGTAGTACAATTACTTCACTTCATTAATACTACAATTACTTCATTACTTCACTTCATTAGTGCTACAATTTCGTAGTACTACAATTAGTTCACTTCATGTACTTCTTACTACAAATGTAGTGTACACTTTGTAGTCTTCAAACTGGTGAACGTGTGTGTGTGTTGTAGTCTTCATTTTGAAATGTAGTTCTTCCCTTCGCTAGGACATACCAGGTATAATCGACTTATTTATAAGGTTTAAGTTACCCCTTCCCCTATGAATAATTAGATATTTTCGGAGAAGTCATATATTAAGGTTATTTTTTGATTGATTCCCCGGTTTATATAATTATATGTGCTCCTATTTAGTTGTCATTTTATTTACACTCATGAGAATATTACATTAAATATTATTTTAATTTATGACCTTGATTTTGGGTTTTTTAAACACATTAAGAAGCGAGAAAATCGTTTTAGGTTTGGATCATTTGTGCGTTTATTGATTTCAAGCTGTTCAAGTAAATTCATTCTAAAATCTTTGGTTTCTATATGTAAAGGTGTTATTATCGTCATTATTTGATGATGACAAGCCTTACAAGCCGAATCAGCTGTCACATGCCAATTATAACAATTTCGTCTTCTGTCTGCGTAACTTCGTGTGACGTCCGTAATTTAATTTTTTTTTTTTTTTTTTTTTTTAAATAAATACTTATTCCTTAGGAACCGACGGGTCAAAGTGCCGTCATTTTTGACGGGTTACAGCTAGTTTAAAATAACACTTAACCTGCAGAACTAAATTATCATTTATTAAATTTTAACTTACTGAATTCAAGTACCATTAAGAATGCGATGTTTGGGAGAGTGTTGATTTAAAAACTGTTTTCATACTTTGCTTATTATTTTTGTTATTTATCACTATGTACTTCATAATTGTTTTTCATACTTTTCTTTTGTTTTATTGCTTATATAATTGGTTAGATTAGCGTTTAAGATCTGAAATTATATTGGTATATAGAGTCGTTTTTAATTGAGCTCCAGTAGAATATTTCAAGATTACGCTGTTTTTTTGATTAATTATAACTGAGAACTTATGAATACTCTAAATAAATAAATAAACTTATACTGTTGTATTTTGCTATAACTTTGTGGTTATTCATTATGAATATAATTAAACTAGTTAACTTTGTTTACACCACTAAAATTTATTTGGTAAAACCAACCGGTTTCGGAAACGACGTTCCTTCGTCGGGGTATACTTGATACTAATTGAATTTTAGAAAAATTATAAACAATCATACTTCAGTGTTAAGTGTCCAAATGGGGGTAAATAGTGGTGGGTGGGAAAGAAACAGGTGATAGGGTGAAAGGGAACATATTCAAAATAGGACTGTAAGTTAAATTTTTTTGGTTGTTAATAATAGATTCATTAATATTTATAGCTTTCTTAATCTCTAGGGCCTCTAAATTATTAAGGCGTCTAGTTCAATTAGTATTAAATATACGCTGACGAAGGAACGTCGTTTCCGAAATTGGTTGGTTTTACCAAATAAATTTTAGTGGTGAAAACAAAGTTAACTAGTTTTATTTTTATTTTTTTATTAATTTTTTTTTTTTTTTTTTACATCTCAGACCCACAAAACATCACATTGATATTTGTCTGTAGGTGCATCAATACATATATATAAATAAAATGTATATACCTGAAATACATTCATATTAATTAATTACAATAGATCTTATAAACTCAAATACAAATCTACAATACTATACAACAATACAAGAAAAAATACAAATATTACCAAAATCAAAATAAGTCTTTTTTATTTAATAACATATTGATTAATTCTGTATTTTGCCCTTTTTTATTAATATCCATTTTGACACGACATGGGATTTTATTAAATATTTTTGGTATGACATATTTTAATGTTCTTTGTCCATATTTATTTATGACCTTCGGTATTCGTAGTCCTTCTTTAACCGTAAATCTGGTACTATGTTTATGAATCAATCTATGCTTTATATGTCCCATCTTCATGATATCGTGTAATTAGTTTGTACCACAAGATAGCATTAATTGGCATAGAGCCTTGTTTCTTAAAGAGTTCCTGTATATCTTTAGTAGCACTTTCTTTATTTATTAATTTTATAGCCGAATTTTGAATATTTTGAATTTTTCTAATATTAGTTTTGCAAGTTAGACCCCAGCTAGTTATTCCATACCTTATTACCGATTCCGCTAAAGATTGATATATAGTTTTCATAGTCTGTATCGGAACATAGTATTTAATCTTGTGCATACATCCCAATACAGTTTAATTATATAAATAATTTTATTTCATTAAAAATAAACCTAAAAAAAAAAACGGTTCATTCGGTGACAATCTTCGTTTCCATTGATCACGACAGAACGGAGCTCCTCCGCCGTGACCCACTCCCGACCCGGAGCGGCGACCAGCCCGCTGACCCAGTGGTCCAGTTGCTGGTGCAGAAGTGCATCCTGGTGCATCTTCTGGCTCGCGGGTCGAGCGGTTCCCGGAAGACCTAAAGCCGCGTCCCGCAAGAACATAACGTGATGCGCGTCTCACACACGCTGATGCGAGGTTAGTAACGGATGCCGTTCAGCTCATGGCTATAGTTAGTAATATAAACACAAACGAAACACAAATTTCATAAAAAAAAGTAACCCATAAAAACCAAGTTTTTATCATACTCCCTTTCTTTGTAAAATGTAACAACAATTAAAGACGAATTAAAACATGTAACATAACACTTAACTTACAGTAATTTAACATATTTCTAAAATGTCAGATGTTTGAGCTTTAATAAGACACTTCATGCTTTGAAGATTAAATTCTAAAAACATTTGTCAGTCAATTTAGATATTCGACATTCGTAGTGAAGTGCCTATTATGTACACCGACGGAGTAATTCAAATTTAGAAAATATTCCGCGACGTTATCGGGCCGCCGTTGCTAATCAAACTTTTCTAATGATTCCAATTTGAAAAAAAAAAAAAATTTCTAAAAATCCGAAATTATACTACAATTATTATTTTTTTTAACGAAAATTTGATGGATCTTTTTTATTGTCTCCACGAGTCTACTTGCCAAGTTTCAGCTCGATTGGATCACGGGAAAAGGGTCAAAAATCGATCCAAAGTTTTTTTTGACGGCAAGCCGGCAAGCAAGCAAGCAGACGCCATATAAAGACAGTAAAAAGAGAGAGAGAGTAAAAAAAAATTCCCCGGCGTAATGAAGGGTCCTGATTACCAGAGATGTGACTTATCTAAGATACAAGAATTTGCAATACAGATACAAGATGCAAAATACGTATTTTCATCTTGTATCTGAAATACTTTTTTGAATATTCATCTTGTATCTTGTATTTAGATACATTCTTTTGGTATCTTAGTATTTTGTAAATACTAAGATTGCTAAGATACTTTTTTCCAAACCTATAATGAGATCTCATCGAAAAAAAATGAGCGACAAAATGTTTGAATAACTGGTTTTACTTAAGTCTCAATTAAAACCTTAAAAATATAATATTTTATTTTGTCACATTTGAGTGATTTATTCGTAAATAATTAACGTAAAAAAATAAACTTACTTTCAATAAAATGTGTTTTCTTACAAAAGGATGTTATCTTTAAAAAAGTATTTGGAAGATACGTATTTTGTATCTAGTATTTCAGATACCATTCCAGAAAGTTATTTGTATCTGGTATATGAAATACTTAATTTTAAAGTATCTTGTATTTTGTATTCCAGATACTTTGTATAGGGTATCTTGTACATCACTGCTGATTACATAAATGATGTCAAATTTTGGCGCAAGCAAGTTTAAAAGCAGTTATTTTAAGTTTAAAAATGATACATTTTGACACTTCACGCCGTAGATGCCCATATAAAATATATGTTTTTGCTGTTTTATTCATAGAAACTGACAAATCACGTTTATCATAATTGTTATTTTCTGATGTTTGATATTTATGCTTCTTGTATTTCTCAGCTTTTTGTTTATTTTTATGTATTGCTATTTTCTTTGAATAAATTGTTTTTCCTAACGCACCCCAGAGACGGTGAAGTGGTTAGGGCAGTTTCCTCGCCGCGTCGCACGAGTGCTTTGCATCGCCAGCGGCGTGGCGAGGAAATTGCTTTAGCATTAAAGCAATGCAAAACTGGATGGCGAAAGTGCAGGGACGGTACGGGAACTTTTGCTCGTAGGACGGCCCTGGCTCTATGGTGGGTCCCACTTCACTGTCTGCCTGTTTCAAGACGAAGTTGCAGTGCATGCAATCTGCGACCGCGCGAGAAATAATCAGCACGTTCTTGATCCTCCCGTCTATTGGTCACTCTCGAAAATCACTGTGTTTTTCTAGTTTTCTAAAAGATTATTTTCCTTTCTTGTGATTGGGAGAAGGTTCCCGTCGATTCTAGGTTGTTATAGTCGTTTGTAGACGTTTTCCGAAGGTTGTCGATATGATAGATGTAGACTATTCCAGAGCCTCCCGTAGTGTTCTTTCAAAGTGGTATTACAAGGGACACTGCGCAATTCCTTCTGTTTACCATTCTGTGATAATACTTTAACTGCATTATTAATTTGTCTTAACTCTAATGTATGGGGGGGGAGTACTTCCGCTGTGTTCCAGTCCCCTCGCCTAAGGAAGGGGTTTATTTCAACTCTGTATAATTTTATACTATGCGATGTTTGAATACTTCAACGAATCTAAATATATTTTTATGAATAATACTTGGAAATCATTTTGCGGCGAAATTTTGGTCACTAGCGCGTGGTGGTGGTATCTTTATGGTACGACATAATTATTAATCTACAAAAAAATAATAAAGAGCTTTGTATAAACCACAATGATTAATAATTTCTCAGAATGAATGGAGGAAAATTCTTTCGTCAACCATTACCCACAAGTAGGGAATGCAATCCCGAGTCGGGATCCCCCGAAAGAATTAGAATTTCCAATCCAGTGGGATCCCGAATACTTTTGTGTTTTTTTTTGTTTGTAGAGCTGAATAGCAATTAATGACAACGCCTTGCATTTTTATATCAGCAATTTTAATAAAATGTTCATTATTAATCATCGCATTAAAGTTTTTGTAGGCATTTTTCCAATCATCAATCAGTCAATGCAGTAGAGTTAGTAGTAGTTTTTGTTACTATGTTAGATTGATAAAATACAGCAAATATTATTCAAAGCTATTTTCATTATTTGAATGTGACATGAACATAAGTTTTAAGTACTCACTAAAAGCTCTATAGACATATACAATTAAACATACAAAACATAAAAAATGCTGATCAATCCCGATAATCCCGATAATCTCGTCCCATTTTCCGGTTCGGGATTGATCTCGTAAAATGCCTCGAGATCTCGCGGGATCGGGATTGCATTCCCTACTCACAAGGGATTGGAGAGCCAAGAGTGAAGACGATGATGATTAACTGCTTTTTTTTAATCGATGGACATTAGAATCAAGGATTATCGCCACCTCTCTCTCCTGATAGTACAGAACTTTGTTCATAAATTTATGGTTTCAGAGGTAAGCTTATATAACTCCATTATCACACATATATGGGGTATAAAAGCAAAGGCAGCAATATCCAATATGTGATCAGAAATTTTAACAAAATGTTTAACTGTAACTGGTTACGGATATTTCATACGAACCGTATGTTTTTTCGAGAACTATTCTAGACGTTTCGTTGAATTCTTATTCTACATAGGACAAAGCAAACGCAATATCGCTACACGGTTGAAGGAACATATTGGAGCAATTAAAAACAACAACTCCAACATATTGGCAATCGGTGAACACGCATTCAAAGGGAATCTCTGTCACTTCATCAGATTTGACAAGACAAAAATCTTATCAACAGATCCGTACCTTATACCCAGATAAGTGAGGGAGACTATTGAAATATACAAGCATCCCAACTTCAGTAGAGATGACAATTACATTTATAGTACATATTGCACACTGGCGACCTCTACCGTAGAAGAAGTGAACACTCCACAACAAAGTGCATATAATTTACGCCCTCGGAATTAATCGCATTAACCAGTCCGCCCTTTACCTCCGCGGGTACAGGTCGCCCTCCTGATGATGTTGAATAAGAATTCAACGAAACGCCGAGAATTTTTCTCGGAAAAACATACGGTTCATATAAAATATCCGCAACCAGTTACAGTTAAATATGTCTAACGACCGTAATAACAACCTAAACGCTTTAATAACAAAATGTTATTTAAGTTAGTATATAAACACTAAAAATCCTTTTTTGTCTACCGTTACTCGCAAAACGACAGCCAGGTGTTCCTAGTCGTGAAATTGCGAATATTACAAGCGAGAATGGAATGTTCTACGAGCGATAAATAAAGTGTTCCCAACGATAATAAAGTATTCATATTCGAGTGAAGTAAAGTAAAATAGTGTAATTTAAAGAATAGCGTTAAGTTTAATTCGTGATAAGTGACTCTATCCATTTAATAATTAATTAATCACTAAATAATAAATCGCTATTTAATTTGCAGTGTGAAAAAAATACCCGTGAAAGTATTGTCGAGAGAGCCGAAAACAATATTAACTGCACATCATCGAAGTCTTTCGATCATTCTACATGAGATTAGAATCAACTGAACTATTATCGAAGAAACTATAATCATTGTAAATGTAGAGATGAACTTAATTAATTTACATTTAAGACTTTAGCATTTTTAGATGAGATCTTTGGAAGGTAGTAGTGAATCTACTTGGTCTAATTAGTGTGATGAGTGCGGAGTATACAGAATTCATACATAATTGTCATTAAAAGCCCAAGATAGGAAGCAGAAATTGCATCCTGTGTTTTTATGTCTACATAAACAATGGTGCAATATCACTTTTCATCAGCCAACAGTTGAGCAGTAATGGCATATAAACCATTCTAAATTAAAATAGATACATCAACATTTTATTACACTTGTAATGTCCGGGTGTTCTTAAAAAATATCTATTTATTTAATGACAGTCATTGCGATCTGGAGTTCATGAATATTATATGAATAAGTACTAATATTATTTTTAAAGTTAGTAGAAATCAGTTTGTTTCATGCACATATATCTACTATAATTTAAAAATTAAATTATGGTAAATACTTTCATCATTATGATAGAAATATTGAAGTTTCTCTATTTGTGATAATTTCCATTTTCTACGTCATGTATTTTTAACATTTATTATCGTCGTCGACGAAGAAAGACGACAAATTGTCACCTTTCATTGCCACAATTCCAGAACTAATTACCAGTCAAATTATGTGATCAGCAGAATATTAAAGACTGGTAATGAATATGGTTATATGGTTGACATTTTTAATGACAATCTAGTGAAAATAAAGTAAACGCTTAAAGAAACGATATTATTTCAATACTAACTTCCACTATTACTATATACATGTTAAGGTATGTAATATTTTTTTATATACACTTTACTGCATTGTACTTTATATTTCTATACTCATATTTTATTGCTTACACATTTTACTACTTAGACATGTACTTAATATTTTTATATTTTATATTTTACTGTTCATACCTGATATTCTTTTGTATACTTATTTAATGTTATGTATTTTTTTATATAATACGTGATATGGCTTTATATTTTTATATCTTGTATGTTGGTACTGCTTATACTTGATATTGTTTTTATATAAGTATTTGATTTTACAAAAATTTTACATGTAAAAGCCTATAATGGGCGTGAACAAATATTTTTACAAAATTTATTGTACTGTATCATATTTTATAGATTGTTATTTGTGTTTATTTAATTTAATTGTGATTATTTACTATTTCATTCTATCACATTTTACAGATTCTGTTGCCTGCTTGTCACTTTTATTTTATTTTTCTTTTTACCAAATTACATTCTTTCTTGTTTTTTCTTTGCATTCCAATTTATTCTCCTTTTTTTCTTATACTTCTACTTAGCTTGCCATTGCTTTTGTAGATCCACATGAAAGACGCTGTTTTGATAAGAAATGTAAAATTATCGTTTGCATTTATTTCCATTTTTCCTGCATCTCATATTTTTATATTCTTCCTCTTGATTTTTATTTTAAGAACTTTCTTTCAAAATAAATATTAGATGTCGATCTAAGGGGATAAAATGTTTAAAAAGCTACCTACTTCAGAACAGACATTCAATATATCTAGCGAGGTAGATAGTGGCCGAGTCTTGCTACATATTATCCTAATTTATTTGTATTTCTAGGCGAGCATGCAAAACTCTCGGCTTCGTCCTCAGAACAACGAAAGAATTCCACGACACAGCCTCGTCAATTACTATCTATAAATCCCTCATCAGAAGCCTACTGGAGTTCTCATCAACAATTTGGTCACCTAATTACGAAATTCACAACTACAGCGTCGAAAAAATACATTCCTTAAATCACTGACACGCCGTCAAGGCTAAAATGAGTTAATAATACATACGGCAAAAGACTCGAAAATTTCCATACAATCTCATTAGTAAAAAGACGAAAAATCACAGACCTTATGACACTCCATAAAATAGTAAAAATAAACTGGACTCGCCCTCAATACTCTCTAAAATAGATATTAATATACCTGCCCGGTCTCTGAGATCCCAAACACTATTCCACACAAAGGTCTACAACACCAACATAGGTTATTTCTCTTCTCTACCTAGAATGCTAAACCGGTACAACGAGGTCACGTCATGTATACCCAACATCGACATATTTCACATGACACAACCTCAGTTTAAGAGAGAAATTATATCACTCCTGACCGAAAATAATTTGAGCATGTAAGACGGAATCTTCGGAAATCAACCTAAACAAAAAATTTAACGGCCACAAAAACGCGGGTATACAATTTTTGACTTGGTCGACCTGGGTGCCTACATGCCTATTATGTCGTGCGGAGATTGTGAACTTCGTTCATCGTGTAGTCGCATATTGTACTATACTTATATTGTATAATGTATTAATGTTTTACTGTAAAATGTAACTGTAGTAATCACCTTGTCCTAAATGATTGTCCATTAGGGTCATTCTGACCTGTCGATAGTCTTTATGTAGTATGTTCGATAGAAGAGGGAATGTTGAGAAAGATATCGAAAGGAGAGTGACTGCGGGGAATAGGGTGAACGGTGCTTTGAACGCAATAGTTTCTGATAGAAATATGTCTACCGAGGCAAAACTTGCGGTACATAATGGAATTCTGGTACCAACACTGATGTATGGAAGCGAAGCCTGGAGCTGGCAGAAGAGGAACGAAAGTAGATTGAATGCAGTGGAGATGAGATCCCTCAGACGTATGTGTGGCAAATCAATTTATGATAGAGAAAAGAATGCAGATATTAGGAATGAATGTAAAGCAGATCTTAGCATAATTAATAGAATTAAAAAAGGGTCGCTCAGATGGTTTGGGCATGTTGAGCGAATGAATGAGGAAATAATGGTAAGAAAGATATATAATGCAAGTGTTGATGGCGCCAGAAAGAGAGGGCGACCGCGGAAGACGTGGCGTGACCAGATCAACCATATACTGGAAGATGGTCCCATTAGAAGCAACCGGCGAGCTTGCACGCGAAGATGTATGAACGTGGATGAGGCGAGAGTTGTATGTCGGGACAGAAGAGTGTGGCGCTCTATCCTCTCTGCCTATCCCCACGGTGAAACGGCGTGTGGTAAGTAAGTAAGTAAATAAGTTAGATAGTCTTTAAAAAATTTTTTTTTTGTAAAACGTGTGTGTATCAAGCAATCAAATGTCTATTCTTGTCCAATCAACGCCGATTCATCGGCAATGAAATGAAATATGATGGGTTAAGTATCACCAAATAATAACAATTGTTATTTTCAGAATACGAGATTCTGATTTGTTTATTGTTTAAATAAATCTTGCAATCCGAAGCAAACTCACAAAAGCGTGTGTCCTCGAATTTTTTTCGAATCGCTTGTTGTTATCCGATAATGTAATAAGATTATTTCTTGCCTATCTGACAGCAATCGGCGAAAGAAAATAAAATATAGTAACTGCAAATTGGATTCGATATTTATTTCTTTGTTTATAGCTTACGGCTTCACGGTAGTTTATTTTTAATATATTTTTTTATAACTATTAAAAATCACACGCCGGCCTATTGTTAACAATCACGTATATCGATAATTTTCAATTTCACGTGGTGTTTCGTGTGAACGTGCAGACTTGAAAATAATACAATCAATTGTACTCTCAATCGGGTTAATTCATATTTTACAGATGTCTATGAAAATATATGAAATAGATTTTAAAAATAAATTATATTTCGTAACTCAGTACGATGGTGTGGGATAATGCTTTCATTCATAATTTTTATAATAAAAATCTTAAAAACTTCGCTGATTGGTTGTGACGTTGTTTGGCAAGAATTAAAGACAAAAATATACGTGAGCTCTGGTATTTATCACAATAATTTGTTTCGTTTCTATGGTAACCGGTCTTTTAGGTGTTGTGTGATACAATTTAAACTGTCAAAGGAAATACAGGTTAAAAAGAACTAACCCATAAAAACCAAGTTTTTATTTTACTCCCTTTCTTTGTAAATCAAGTTAACCATCATGTAATTAAATAATTGATTGACTGAAAATGAAACATGTCTAGACAAATATCTATGTCAAAAATCTCTAAAAATCTCTTTTTATTCTTTGATTTCTTCCCAAAAAACCAAAGTGTGCTGTCGTCTGTGAACCAACTGTCATAAATTTTCGAAATTCGTAGTGAAGTACCTATTATACCTACCTACAGAGTAATTCAAATTTTAAATATTCCGTGACGTTAACGGGCCGCCGGCGCCGTTGGTAGTAATCAAACTTTTGTAATGATTCCAATTTGAAAAAACCATTCAAATTTCTAAAAATCCAAAATTATACTATAATTATTATTATTTTTTAACGAAAATTTGATAGATCTCTTTTATCATCGCCACGAGTCTGCTTGCAAAGTTTCAGCTCGATTGGATCACGGGAAAAGGGTTAAAAATCGATCCAAACTTTTTTCGTCAAGAAAACAAGCAAGCAAACGCCACGAGTTAAAAGAAATTAAGTAATAAATAAGTATTCTAAATAATACTTACTATACTATACTTTAATAATAACATATTAAAATGATCTTCACAACAAAACAGAGTGGAAGAAGAAGAAAATACTTCATTTTTCTTCTCGTCTCGTTTCATCGCACGACACCACTCCTGTCTTAAGGGAGCACTCCTAGGCACAGTTTTCAGGGAAGAATTTCAACATTTGGGTCCCATACAATATTTACAATACTTTTTCCAGACATTACGGATGAAATACAAAAAAACGGCTTGTTTTGTAAAAAAACGAATGAATGTCTAAATACGCGAATGTGCTGTCACGTGGTAAAAGTCAGATCGACATGAAAACTGCCAAACTACGACACTTGCGAAAATAAGCGTTTTGGCGGGAGTTTAAAATCGCGATTCTCAAAATCGTTTTTTAATGTTAATATTAGGTCCTTACATATGAAATTGACGTTAGGATGGGAGGAACATAAAGCCGATTTTTTTTTATTATAATATATTTATTTAATCAATGAATGTACCATTGCTATCTATGCACTTTTGCCATCTCATAGGTAGTTCATCGATCCCTTTACTAAAAAAACCATTCGGACGGGAATCAATAAAATCTTTGAAGGCGGTTTGGCTGCCCCATCGGAGTTGAATTTTTTCCTTTGCAAGAAGTTATCCAAATTTCGAAAAAAATGGTAATCTGTTGGGGCAAGGTCCGGAGAGTACGGTGGATGTCTTAGACATTCCAATTGAAGCTCCTCTAATTTGGTAGCCGTCTGTTGTGCAGTGTGTGGTCTAGCGTTATCATGAAGCAGCAGTGGTCTAGAGCGATTAACCAGCCTCGGTTGTTTAGCAGCTAGCTTTTCCATCATGTTTGCAGTTGCTGACAATAGACATCTGCCGTAATCGTCTGGCCAGATTTAAGAAAGCTGTAGTGAACGACACCAGCACTAGTCCACCAAACGCTCACAAGTAACTTTTTTGGAGTCAATTTTCACTTGGGGCATGGTTTGGCTGGTTCGCCAGGGTTCAGCCATTGCGATGAGCGCTTCCGATTATCGTACAGGATCCACTTTTCATCACAGGTAATGATTCGATTTAAAATCCCTTCATTATTGTGCCGGTTGAGTAATGCAACGCAGCAGTCAACGCGCGTTTGTTGATTTGCTTCACTCAATTCGTGAGTGAAGCAAAAAACGTTCGTTGGCAAAACGCCAATTTCATATGTAAGGACCTAATATACATATTAAAAAAAAAAACTTTTTCATAAACGTATTTTTTTAATCAAAGTTAAGATTTTTCTATAAAAAATGTGAAATTACCATATTGTGGAGCTGTTAGAATGCATGTTTCAATAATTCTTTAACGCCTGTGTCCACCGATTGCAAGACGATGAGAGAAATATCAGATGCTGAGTGTAGAGATACATTTTTAAGACCAACTTCAAAAATCTAAAATTTAAGATTTTTAAATGGAGATCCAAAGTACTCCAAATCAAATTAATTAATCAATTAGAAAAACATACAAAAAAATCAAATCCACGAAAAAATATTTGGCTGCTACCGGGATTCGAACCACGGATCTCCTCCTTTAAACAATATTTACTACACATCATCGAAGTCTTTCGAACATTCTACGTGAGTTTAGAATCAACTGAACTATTCTTGAAGAAACCATGATCGTGGATCATTCTCGATGTATCGCGAACCGACACTGTATATATATAAGCGATGACGGGCAGATGCGCAGATCAGAATTGTTTGACCAGCGACACGCGACTAGAAGCGAGCGAATTGGGAACCCGCGCATAGCAAGTAATAGACAAGAATAAAGCGAAATAGAAAAGTACCTACGTATGTAGGTATTTGTGAAATAGTCACAAGTGACAATAAGTGCGAATTATGAAATTGGTGTGAATTTAAGAACAGTGAAATACGCGTCCAGTGACTTTGTGTATTTTTTAGCATTTCATTCGCCTCCCACAGTCACGATCCAGTAATAATATTTTTTGAAATATTCTTTGTTTGTATGGATAAATCGATGGAAATCAAAAACAATTTATTTATTTTTGAAGAAAGTAATTAAGGATAAATTATAGAAGTCTCACAGAGACGAAGCTATTTATATATTAGAAAAGTGGATGGAAGTCTCTTATGTGATGGCTCAGATAGGTGAGATCGGGTAAAATACCATTTTCATCTCTTGTGTTTATAAAGTGAATAATATTTAGTAATAGTGTAACATTCAATTGTAAAAATAAACCTATAGACAAACGTCTTCTTAGACGTTTTGTGGGACTAGCTATTACAAAATGTAAGCCCTGTGAACATCCAAAGACTTCCATACTTACTTTCCCATAAAAAATATAATTTCGTCTCTATGAGACATCTATAATATATCTTGATTAATTTCGTGCGCTTTCATTGTCTCCCACAGACACGATCCCGTGAGACTATTGTTGGGGTCTTTGAGTTCCTTTTTACTGTGTTTTACAATTTACCACATTAACTTTATTGGAGCAGCTACACACGCCACTGCTCACGCTAATTTCTCAGTCACCGCTGTATGGGACAATGCCCACCGCCGCGATCGCCGCTTCCATCTTTCAAAACATCGACCACCGGCTGCAGATGCACCAGAAAGGACCTCTGAGCGAATAATCGTCCTGATAAGGTTCCGCGTATTTCAAGCGAGCACTTGAAATGGATTCAGACAATGACAATCTGAGGAATTTGATTAAATGATTAATGACCGCCCACAATGCAGACAATATTCTTAGAACCTTGCCTCTACTAATAATAATCTAAAAAAGTATTTCTTGGAACTGAAAAGCACGGAAGGTCATGCGAAAATGTCATACGTGCATGTCATCACACTGCACATTGTGATTACCGCAGGAGAGCATAGATGTCAGCCTTTCGGATCATACTAGCTGTGCCCGCGCGGCTTCGCACGCGTAGACTTTAACTCCTGTGTGTCGGTGGTGTAACGTAGGTCTACGTATCATAGAAAATATGGAATATCTACCTTATTTACCAAAACTAAAACGTCACATTTGTTGTAATCATCGAATAGACATTTTCACACCAAAATGACTAAATTAAACTGTTGCGTATGTAAGGATTTTTTAATTAAAAAATATTTATTCATTACTCTCGTATTTTCGGCCAGTGTGTAAAAGCGAGCAGAATATTACACGTCGCAGTTAAATCGAGCAAGAAAGGGCACGACAATACCACAAATTTCATGTGGGACAGAGATGGCGGTTGCTTGGGTTTCGGTGAAAGAGAAAACAATATCGAAAGAGCGCGGTAGAGTCGCGTAACACGTGTTAGACAAAGACGGACTGCAGTCGCCGCGGCACGCAAATTCGATATGCCATGATTTTATGATAATTTACTAAAATAAAGCAAATATGTATGTTTACCTAACATGAATACATAAAGGGACCTTTAAAAAGTCTTATCTGCATTGAAAATATATATTTTTTACAACATATTAAAAACTATGTCAATTTTTAATCATGTAACGCTGTGTTACACCACCGTTCCCGAAGGTATTTTTTAGCACAGTCTTTTAAGAGTTAAGTACACCGTTTGGATCGTTATAGCACTCTCGCGAACCTTCTAGAACATTATCCATCCAGACACACCGACACATTCCGCCACTCGGTTTAGAACCTTATAGAAGTTTCGGGAATTTTCTAGAACCTTCTCCTTCCAGAACTTTCTAGAGCAGGTTTTTCTGGAACCTTTTAGACTCACCGACACTGTTTTGAAACAATCTGTAGCATTTGCGGCCTTCCCATAACAAAAGAATGTGCTAGAAAGCACATTTTCGTCACCCACTCCCACCCACGCACAGCCACCCCCACCAGACTCGCGTATTTTCGATGTGACACTAAGGGCTATCCACCACCATAACCACCGGTGGGTAGTTGTGGCTGGTTGTGGAGAAATTTGGCGGGTAGGGAACACGGGTTTCTTTATATATATAATATATAATATATATATTATATATATGTTGACGTAGCAACCTTTGTTCGTCACACCTCTTCGCGAAACCTCTGAAAAAATGAATTTATCGATCCCCGCACCAACGATCTGCACCAAAAATTGATTTCTAACCGCGTAGGTACCGCAAGCACTCTATGGAACAGAATAATGTCTTTGGTCTACTGCAGATAGTTTCACAGCGGTCGCGAACGGCGGGGACGAGATTACAAAATGGCATTCGGAATCTGACACTTGAGCACGCGAGATGTGAACCTTTCTGTGAACCCTCGTGTTAATAGAGGGTTTTTCCACGGGAGCGCTTCGCGCCATGGCCAGGTGACGCAGCATGGAGTGAAAGGTGGATCCATTGCAACGCCTGGGGGGCAGCTGCAGAGGTGATGTTCCGGTAATCATCTGCATCGGCCGCCCAAAGCCTCGGGGTGGGGTTGTTCTCTGGACCCTTAAGGGAGCAATCCTCCTCAGATGCGAGGCCAGCAAAATAAAGACCACGACTTGCCTGGTATTCAAATTCTCTCTAATAATCAATTTCACATCACGCCTGGAGCGAGCTGCGTGTTATCTGACTCCGTAAATACAAGAACATGTGCATCAGGTCGAGCGGTTTTAGAAAAAAGGAACATTGCTAAGCACGTGCGGAAGCGGTGTTTGTGCCAGACTATTGTAGCTTCATTGTTTTAAATGTGATATAGAAATTTTGCCCAGATGTTCATTAATTTGCAGAATGTGAATACCACGCCCCGACACCTGCGCTGCGTCACCGCAAGTAGTATAAAAGGATTTAGTTCCACTGTCTTTTCCCTCCATGTATGACGCGGCCGCTAGCGCTGATGTCGAGGCGTGGTAAATTAAATCTTCGCCTCAATTTATTGTAAAGAAAAGGGTTTCAATGTGTAAATTTCCCAAAAACACTTCATAAAAAATTGTCACCTTCTGTGGCATTATTAAATTCTGTTTAAAATTTATTTGAATAAATTCCCCTTCATCTAAATAATGTTTCGTTGTATTACCCTAGTCATTGAACTGTTGCAACTTAAAATAAGTTAAAGGGAGAGACAGCTGAAGTGCGATAAACGCGACACCGGAAGTACCCTGAGTTTAAATTGTGGAAGTAAGGTGAGTCCGATTCTTCTCCGACTGAGCGAAGCTGGTGGCGACGAGGAGTTCTGTTGGGAGCATACCCATATATATATATATATATATATTGATTTTGTGGACTTTTAAGCTGAGTTAGAAAAGCCCTGGAGGTCTTTTGGACGTACGAATAGGGAATGCAATCCGGACTATCCTTAATCCGAAAAATCCGGATATATATTTGAAAATCGAATCCGGATTATTTGAATAATAAGAAATTTTAACAAAAAAATCGAAACGAGCGAGTTTGCTGTTCGCGAGTGTCGAGTCTATCGGCTCTGGAGGTTACAAGCGTCGAATCAGAGCGTGCTTTTTCCGCAGCAGGAATTATGTGCAACCGAATTCGCAGCAGGTTAAACGACAGCACTTTTTTTAAAAAAAAAAATAGAGATGTGAACACGGAATACGTGTCACATCAATATTCTTACTATTCTCAAACTAAGCTAAACGCTTGTGCCATGAAAATAGGACTAACTTGCTAGTCTGGAGTGAGGTTCGAACCCGCGACTTTTGGATCACGTGTCCTAACCATAAGACCAACAAGCTACTCAGATAGCTACTTTAGATGCCTTATTATTTTTGAGGTCACATTTTGTGTCTAAAAAAATGGCATAGTTTTTTTACGCTGTTTTTATGTTGATTTAAGTGAAGTTAAATTGTTTTGTTACTTTTGTTTATGTTTAATAATTTGACAAGAAGCCTTTTTGTCTTTAATTTTGTTCTTCAGAGTTTCATTTAATTTGTACCTGTTGATTATTTTATTAACGTTACTCAGCACGCGAGTCACGTACTGATTATTTTTATAAGAATAACACCATAATTATGATTTTTGATTATAATAGTTTTAATAATTCCAAAAAAAAAAAAATCATTTGTTTCGATTTTCATGTGCTTTTATTTTAATCCATAAAGTCCGTAAAATCCGGATTGGAATAAGATCCAGATTTTAAAACAGAACGGATTTGCATTCCTTACGTACGACCTGTCTTGGCTAGCTTAAGACGTTACTTTACCCAAAACCAACCACACATCTACAAAATTTTTTGTAAGTTGCATGTGCAGGGTGTCTCATAGGTAGTAGCAAAAACTTACAGGTGGATTCCTGCCTTGACGAGTCGAAAATGTTCAAGCAACCATGTAATATCAAAGTTTGCATTTTTTTTCAATATTTCTGACTTATTTCTTGCAAAAAGTTAAACTATCATTACAGTAACTAATATTAATGATAAAAAATTCATTCGCTATTATACAAGTCGAATAAAACGATAGAAATCTTGCAAAAATAGAAAATATAATTTTTTTGTAATGTTTTCATGTATTTTGCATTTTTATTGTTGTTTTGAAGCGAATGAATTTTAGAATAGTACCAGAAGTTGGTACTTCCTTGCCCGAACATTTGAGATAAATAAGATTTTTTTATATGCGTGAGTGTATGTGTGGCTCCAATTTTTTTTAAATAGAGATGCGAACACGGATCACGTGTCACATCAACATTCTTACTATTTTCAAACTAAGCTAAACGCTTGTGCTATGAAAATAGGACCAACTTGCTGGTCTGAAGTGAAATTCGAACCCGCAACTTTTGGATCACGAGGCGAGAATCCTAACCACAAGACCAACAGGCTTACTCTGTGTAATGTATGTAAGAATGCCATCGATACGCAAGATTTCAACTCCATTTGATGACTATAAAGGATTTAAAAAGCCTTGGTGGACTTTGTAGCAAGCCAGTATGATAAAAGACTTTACTTTTATTCATTTGCAGAGTATTTTTATTTTTTTATACAATGTGTCCTGTGATCGGTGCATTTAATAGTTTAAAATTTGATCAATCAATTTCATCGACAAAACCCCCCCTGGATGTTATTTTCCTAATAATGAATTAAACTCGATAAACTAAATAAAAAACATTTTTTTTCGTAAATTTTTTTAAACAATTATTTTTGGTCACTTTTTTTAAATTTTGGTTAAAATATTGAATTGATCCTTATTGTTTTATTTTTCAAATAAGACCTCTTGGATATTTATAGGACCTCTACATGGGTACATATTAGTAAAATTGAAATGACTGCATTCATTAAGGGTGGAGAAAAATGACTTATAGGGGAAAGTTTTGTCGATGGAAATGATTATATTTTATGCTATTAAAGGCTCCGACCACCGGACATCTGTATATCAATTATTTCTTGATGAAAATTGTAAGCCATTTTAAATATACTTGTTGCATCATTTGTGGAGAATTAATTTGAATCTGAAATGAAACATTTTTTAAATTTACGGGAAACAGTTTAAATATTAAAGATTTGTTCATCATGAAAAATTTATTTTATTCTTAATACATATAAATATACATGTTTGTATAGATACTTTTTTTATTAACATAGTGTTTTACAAAATAAATAAATATTAACATTTTGCTCCAATTTTCTTATTACTCGTTAAATAAATTGGTTTTCCCTAACACTAATAAGACGCTTGTATCACCATGTAAACTAATTTCAATGCGATTTCCTCAAATCCAACCAAAATGCATTCATCGACGTTAAGAAAGTCACTTTGATTAACAGTGATTTCAAAGGCAAATTTAATAAATATTTTTTTAATATCAAAGTATAAAAAAATTATAATTTTACAAAAAAAAATGACACTTAAAAAAATCATACTTTTGAAAAAAAAAATACGCTCGATCAGTAGCGTAGTTTATCAGCAATTAAAACAAGTTCAATAAATAATAAAAATATATATCATTATTTAAACAGAAATAATAATAATAATAAAAAACAACTTATAATACAAACAAAAATGGCTAAAATATAAAAAAGAAAAATGTACTATACAATGATATTTTTAGATTCGCATAGGTATGGAAATATTTGAATCACTTATTTATATACAAATGTTTTTTATCAAAATTTTATTGGTTGGTGGCTTACGAACATTTTTTTATTTGAAAGCTCTTTCTTATTCGTAAGAAATTAATCGTTAATGATGGGAGAACCGCAATTTTTGTAGACTATTTACATAGGACTATTTTCTAATGTTTACTTTTAAAAATATGTTTTCGTGAAAAAGTATAGAATCTAGAGATATAAAATATGTACAAAAACTTTACATTCTTCACACGAAAGCGGTTTGACAATATTAAGCCATGCTTTTTTGAACGGTGTAACATTATTATTTTTTACGATTATAATTTTTTTACGACACAGAGGTGATATAAAAATATTTAAAAACTTTGTCTTATACATAATCATTTCTAGGAACATTTCGGGCGATTTCCGACGAAGGTCTATTCGATGCTGATCATTCGGCGGCATTCCAACGCTTGAAAATTGTCCAAACTGCTTTTTTCGCAACATTCGGCACTCGGCGATACTCTCATTTGGATTTCTTAAATGTATTTATTTATACATCCTTATACTAATCGAATCGTCCTATTTTGTAACTTAGTACTTAACATATAAAATTTGAAATAAATATTTAACGTAACAGTTTATCGGTATAAAAATCACAGTAGGTTCTCCTCCCGCCGGCGCTCAGTCGCGGTGCGCGGTGGCCAGGGCGCGCGCCTTGTTCTGGCTCATGAGATTTTTGAGGGTGGCGACCTCGGTGGCCAGGCGCGCCAGCTCCGCCTTGAGGTGCGCGTCCTCCTCGGGCTCCTGCGCGGCCAGGGCCGGCTGCGGCGCGGGCGCGCGCCCCTGGTAGTCGTGCCCCATGGAGATGCCCGAGTCGCGCTCGTCGCTCGAGCCCTCGCCGTCCCAGGGCGGCGACGCGCGCAGGCCGGGCTCCTGCTTGATGTGCTGCAGCGCCAGCAGCGCGCCCGCCACGTCCCGGTCGCCCAGGTGCGACTTGTGGCGCAGCTTCAGGGGCAGGCTGTTGTTGGGCTCGGCCTGCCCGTAGGAGCCGTCGCAGTGCTCGTCCCCGGAGCCCGAGAGGCTGGACACCTCGTAGGGGCTGGGCGCGCGGCGCGAGCGGGAGAGGTTGAGCACGCTGCCGGCGCTGGCCTCGAAGTGGCCGCGGTAGGGCGGGTACTCGCAGGGCTCGGGATAGGGGGTCTGCGGCGGGCTGCGGTGCGGCGGTGGCGGGGGGGACAGGGGCGGCGCGGCCAGCAGGGCGGGCGCGGCCAGCCCCGCGGCGGGCGCGGGGGGGAACAGGGCCGCGGGCGCGGGCCCGCCGGAGAGCTTGGACCGCTTGGTGACGCAGAGCACCTGGTCGCAGGTGGGCAGCGTGGCCATGACCTGCTCGATGCTGACGAGCGCCTCGCCGCAGATGCCGTACTTGTCCTTGATGGCGTCCAGCTGCGCCTTGAGCACGTGGTTCTCCTTGGAGAGCTCCACGACGCGCTGCTCGAGCACCATGTCGTTGAAGCGGCGCTTCTCGCGGGAGCGCTTGGCGGCCTCGTTGTTCCGCCGCCGCCGGTCCCAGTAGCCGTCGTCCTTCTTGTTGTCGGGGATGAACTCGCGCTGCTTGCGCTGCGAGAAGAAGTCCTTGCGCTTGTAGTCGAAGCCGGGCGGGTAGTTGTCGGAGTTGTGCGAGTCGGCGCTGAGCGGCCCCATGGAGACCAGCGCGCCCTCGTGCGGCGGGTAGGGCGGCGCGCGCGGGCTGGAGGGCGGCGGGCTATAGGGGCCCTGGTAGTGCGAGGGCCCGGCGGGCGGCTGCTGCAGGGGGGGAGGGTGCAGCGGCGGCTGCTGCTGCTGCTGGTGCTGCTGGTGGATCATGAACTCGGCCACCATGGTGCGGCGGGGCCGCGCGAAGCGCAGAGACGACTTGGTCTGCAACAAAAGAATGACAAATTTAGTTTTCATCAAATGCAAACTACATAATTCGTATATTTTTCTGTGTCAGTGACGCAGAATTGGGTGGATATATACTGTTTCCAAAAGAAAATGAACAAATAAAAGGAAATTAAGAAAAAATGTACGTAGGTACTTATTATACTATGTATATTTCTAACCATTTTCATATTTTAAAACTATAGTTAACATAAAAAAATTAGTTCATCTTTTACGCTCGTATTGGGATTTATACTTCTATTCGACGCACACCAACTTATCCTTAAAACAATCGACCTTCGTGGCCTCGATGGTACTGCGAGAGAGGGGAAAAGACTGACAGGGAGATATTAAAATGGGGTATATATATATATATATATATATATTATAATCGATCATTTCTTTAAAAAAATAAATTTCATCATTACCTTAGCGTCTACTGTTAATATCTAAAATTTCATTACCGTTGTCTTTTTAAACGTATGGAATGTTTCTTAACGATGGTTAAAAAATCCAAAAAAAAAAATATTACTGAGACATCTTTTAATTATTGTCGAAGCACCGTTTGCAAGTCTTCACAATTACATCGGAATGATCTGGCTAATATACACCGGTTATTCCTAACGGCACGCCGGCATAAAAGAATAACTACACTTTTAAATCATACATATTTGATTCAGTTTACCACGTAGCGGTACGTTCGCCAGCCGAAAATACTTTCCCCGTCGGCACACCAAACGCCCGTAACGGTTTCTTAGAGCCGACAAGCCGCCGAAGCATGATACGGGAGATTTTTTTTATAATTGATTTTTATCACAGGTAGCCGGCGAGTAGGTACTGTTAACTACTCTACGGACAGCATTATCATACCATGTAATAATCTCTGGCAAGAGTTATAACTGTGTTTGATGAATACATTTATAAATTGACGAGTGTATTGCGTTTTTATTACTAACAACATATTGCGTCTGAAAACGTATATATATACTGCACGTGGAAACAAAGATGACGTAAATATCTACGTTCGAGCATACAATAGCTTTTGCAAACGGATTTAAATATACCACATTTCCGTAACATTAATGTTTACGTCAAACAGAAAACACATTTTCTAATTTAATTTTCTTTAAATATTTTTTTAATTCGAAACAAATGGTGGATCTGGCAGACTAATTAACCTAGCCGAGATATAAATCAGATAAAAAATTTGAGACTACTATTTCTGGGTATACTGGTCGCGACTGATAAAATTGCATGGTTTATATAGGTTGAACATCACTAATAACATTTCAGAATATGCTTACCGTATTATAGAAAACTACCACATATTCAGCTGTGTAAATAAACACATATTACATAAGGACTAAAAAAATAATTTCGAAACAAAATATTATCATCAATAATCAAATACAACCCTTCACTTCACATCTTTTCACAATGTTTTATCTTTCCCATCACTTAGATACCCCCACTCCACTTCCACTGGACTCGCAACCCCAGACATTCACTCCTAGATATTTTAGTCCCAGTTTACTTGAAGAAGGAAACGGAGATTTACGAAACATGTAGAAGTGATATTCTCATATAAAAGTAGTGGAAAAAACAAGAAAATAGTGTTTTTATTCATTATTATTAATGATTTCATTTGTATGATAATTTGAAACCACAAACTAAGTTCATTTCACCAAAAGTGCAAAGAAAGTTTTTCTTTTTTTTTCTTTTTCTTTTCCTTTTACGCTTCAACAGGCCAGGAGGCCCAATTACAGAAGCGAAAAGTTGAATGACTTGAGTAAATCACACAGATTAAATTGTGATCTCACCGGGGTTGAACCCGGAACCCTTGGTGTGAGAAGCCAGTGTCATACCCACTGCGCCTACTATGGCGCTACGAGGGAAAATTAAATGAAGAAGACATTCTCGCAATTTCAGCTACTAGCTACGAGACACCCTGAATACTCAAAAATAAATCCATAGACACGTGTCGTCCGCAATTTTAGCTACTAGCTACGAGACACCCTGAATACTCAAAAATAAATCCATAGACACGTGTCGTCCGCGTGTTATTTTTATTAACAAAATAAATTACGTTTTTCCTCGTGAATTTCGTGCCTGAAAATCGCTTAAAATCGCGTGTGACGCAACTCGGGCCGTATACATCGCGCTTACGGCATATATTTTATTATATGAATATGAAAATCGTGCATTTTCCATTATGTCGCGGTCGTAAATGGTAATTGAGAGGTGAAATTTTCTATCGAACGAAGTGCTAAAGCAACGTGTGAAAAATTAAACGCAATTGACTTCTGCGAAGGCGGTCGTTTTAAATTGGAATACTACGCAATAACGCGCGCTATTTGTTGCCTTAGCGTCGTAAACGGGTTTATTGTCGGCCTCACGCGATAGCCGCAAAACACTCGATTATAATAAAAACAAAATTTCGACAAGATTTCAATTGAGCGTTAGGGATTGTGACATTTCTCGGTTGGTCCCTGCGTCGAACAATGTTGACATAACTCTAACTGGAGCACAGATCATCAAAATGCATAAACACTAGAACTTATGTTGATTCCTTGTCCAAATTTGGCACCACATCAAAAATACTAGGCGCTGGTTTATTTGAAACAAATATTAAAATATAAAATCAAATTCTCTTATAAAGTATAATTTCTTGCATTTCGCGCTTTATTACAGGAATATTAAGGGCCGGTTGTTAGATCAGGAGTAAGAGTAATAGTCAAGAAAAAATGATAGACTTTTGCGTCTTCCACCAATCGAAACACCCGTTTTTGTAACATAAATATATGAACATTAAACGTATATTTTTGAATAAACGTTTTTATAACTTTGCTCCGGATTACAAGATAAATTTCAATTTAACAATACACGATTTAAAAACTGTCAGATGATAATTAATATTGCAAAAATAGACTAAAATGAGGAAATGGTGTAAGTGTAACTCGACTGCGGCGGTAAATAAAATCGTAATCGCACTAAAAGAAGAAGAAGAAAATATCAAACAAATCATATTGGAAATTGCACTATCATAGAAAATACACAAATTCAGATCTCTAGCTAGTCGGGAAGTTGTTGATTTTATGATTATTAAATGTGGACACAAATACACACGTGAAGTTGAATAAAAACGTGCAAAAGTATTGGTACATTGTTTTGACGTAGATTCCCATTTAATCTCGTTGAAAATACAATACAAAATGCATAAAAACCCAATTACATCTATACTCATCAAATGTGACGTTTAAAACGTCAGCTGTCAGTTGAAAATTCCCTGAGAATGGGGAATTTTCCCAGAATGACAACCCCAAAACGGCCGTTTCGGCGGGAACGGTCCTCCAATGGCGGCCCTGTCGGCGCGTGCCCGTGTCGCGTAGGCGGTGATCTGATTGGAGGGGAGCGCGCTCATCGGCTTTACATAACCTGAAATATACGCGGGCACGAGCACATGTTCGGCGCGAGCACGTGCGGCGGCGACAAACAAGTGTCAGCGGGCTCCTCCATCTTTATCCGCGTTCCTTTTTCGAAATCCTATTTAGGTCGGCCGCGTGATACATAGATGTCGTCCCCGGAGAGGGTGGGCCGCGTGCGTTGGTACCTTCGAGGAAGGTATTTGATTAAGAATGTATTTATAGCGATTGAAATATATTTTTATCGTAGATTACGCAGTTTCGGGGGCTTCCCGGGCAAACTGGGTAATATTTATAAGATGTGAGTAGGTGGGAATGTAGTGTACAGTGTAAGAACGTTGCTTAAGGTATTTTAGTGTATCTACCTGTAAACACTGATGAGAAATAAATATTTCCATAAAAAAAATTAAAGCGATGTGAATTTGAAACAAAATTCAGACGGTGTTTGAAGAGTTAAAAAAAATACGGAATTTCAAACGTTTTACAGGACACAAGTTAAATTATTAAAAAAAAAGAGTTTATCTTACTTAGAAGTGATACTTTTCGGCGTATATAAAAAAAACATGTGCTGTGTTGTATACCTTGCGTTGCAACATCGATGAACAGAATGCGCATGCAACTCAAGGTATACAACACAAACTATAATTTCCACGAACGGAAAAAATCTTGCTTGTATAAAAAAGAGAAAATGAAATAGTGAGTAATTCAAATTTTAAATATTCCGTGACGTCATCAGGCCGCCGCAAACTTTTCTGTAATGATTACAATCTGAAAAAACCATTAATATTTCTAAAAATCCAAAATTATACTATACTATAATTATTAAAATTTTTTAACGAAAATTTGTTAGATCATTTTTATCGTCGCCACGAGTCTGCATGCAAAGTTTCAGCTCGATTTGATCACGGGAAAAGGGTTAAAAATCGATCCAAAGTTTTTTCGTCAGACAAGCAAGCAGACGCTACCAGTTAAAAAAGGGAGTAAAAAAATCGCGAACGTGTCGCTAGCAAAACAAACGAGCCGCGGGAAAATTATCGTACGTTTTGTGAATCGGACATTCCACAGTGTTGGCAACAACATTGCAATAATATTATCGCGGACACGTGCGGGGGGGAAACTGCGCGGGAAACGGCGGCCTGTGTCAACACGCGCGGCGCCATTTGCAAAAATGGCGTTTCGCGCGATTCGAAATGACGTTTCAAAAGCGGCACGTGGCGCGCGGGGACATCTCGCGGAGCAATGAGGTATTTCCGGTAGATGAGATGGGGTCCGGATATTGTGACATTTGAGCTCGGGGGATTTCGGAGGTAAAACAGGCACAAAAAATGAGTACCTAAGTAAAATATTAAAATACAAGGTTTCAGACAACATTGGCCCGAATATCGTATATAAAATTCAGACTTGTTCCTTTAACAAAAATTACATGATTATTTATAGAGCTTCAAAACGTCTGGCAATAATTAATTACGTATTATTTACTCTTTTTTGTACCAGTGTTACCCGCCAAAATTCCCCTACTCAAATGTCACAATATCCAAACATTTTTATCTATTATAGTGTATATTTATATAAAATATTTCAGGTTTGATAACAAAGACCACCAAAATATATAGACATGAACTAACGGATATTTCCTGGTTCGCGTTTTGATTCCACGTTTTATTCCACTATGCTTGATTTGTTTTAAAAAATTTCATCCCCCCCCCCCCCCCTCAACAACATTATTTTCTAATCTATATCAATATCGTAAGGCGCCCGCCCACCTTTTATTTGGAGAGTGATGGAAACATTTTTTTACCGAAATTTTTTAATTTTATTTTTTAGTTTGTTTAAATATAAGTTTTTTAAAAATATTATTATAATGCAATATAATTTTCTACTTCTTAGATTTAATATTTTAAGCAGTGTAAAAAAAATCATTTCGGTAGGAAACTAGCGCCATATTTTGGTGAACTCATTAACCAATTTCCCATTAAAATTATAGTCTTAATATTACCCAGCGTACAAAATCACTTCGGTAGGAAACTAGCGCCATATTTCCAATAAAAAACTTAATTAATTATTGGATTGGTTGATTCAATTAATGACGATGATTGTTAGTTTTTCAATGTAATTTTGTCAGATATATTTATAGTTTAAAGGAATAATTTCTAATTTGCAAAATAAATGAGTATGTGCCAATACGCGAAAAGCCATTTTCACACTTTTACGCCAGTCGTAATGGATTGCGATTTCTTGCACAATAATGATTTCGATCGACGTTGGTTCGTATTGGATTTAGATTATTTTCATATTTTATTTGCAAACCACCTTCAAGCGTGAACATGTCGCGTTATTATGAACGAAATTGCAAATCAATACGTTTTAGACACGCCCAATAAAATATTTTTACAAAATAAATTGCTCTTACGAAAAGTAGCAACGGTGACCGGGTGTCGTGGGGAAGAGATTAAACGCGAAGACGAGAAAGACTCGACGATCCACGCGATAAATTTTTGACACATGGTTTTTGCAAAATTAAATAGCACACAGACAGACTAATTGAAGGGTGTAAAAGCAAAGGCGATAATATATTTCCTATAAAATCTCAAATTCAGTACATTATAAATCAGCAATCCTCGAAGACTGCGTTAAATTTTTTATAAGGATATTTCTGCCTTTGCTTTTATACCCCACATTTATTTTCATATTCAATATTTTTATACGTATGTTCTAAGAACACAATTACTGGATCTTGTCCACAGAAGGATATTTATAAATTGAGATAAATAATAGAAGTGTCACAGAAGACCAAGCTATTTATACGGGTAGCTTGTTGGTCTTGTGGTTAGGACTCTCGCCTCGTGATCCAAAGGTTGCGAGTTCGAATCTCACTCCAGACCAGCAAGTTAGTCCTATTTTCATAGCACAAGCGTTTAGCTTAGTTTGAAAATAGTAAGAATATTGATGTGACACGTAATCCGTGTTCGCATCTCTATTTAAAAAAAAAAAAAAAAAAATTATACGGGAAACATGCATGGAAATCTTCGTAGGTTGGCCACAAGAGCTTAGGGCTTAAGTCCATGTAACAATGTCCGTCACTAACGCTACCAGGTGGCTCAGATAATAATCGGGTACAAGAAGCAAAAAGGCTTATTTATCTATTAAATAAAGTCCATCGCTAACATTATCAAGTCGTTACGCTACTCGAGATAGCGCCGTTCTTAACCGGCGGCCGAAATATACACATCAAAAGTAGGTACGTCATTTTTGACGGGTTATATAGGTAGTACATTAATAATTGTTGATGATCTGGCGGCCTCTTCGGGTGTGAGAACGTTAAACGAATAATAATTACGTTATTAATAATAAAATAATTACGCCATTTATTCAACAACGGTGAAAAAGCAGCAACACTGAATATTTTAAAATAACTGATTTAATAAATAATATTTCAAAAGGTAGACATACACTACATACCAGCATTTAGGATTCATTGAACTTTATTTTATAACACTGTGTGTGTTTAATTAAAACGTTTATTAAGCTTATCTTAGTAATTAATATTAAATAATAATAATAATAATATAGCGTCACGTGCCGATTCCAGATAATTAATTACGGAAAAACGTAACAATCAACATACATTATGATGCAATGTATTTTCATCACGGTGAGAAAAGGATGCATGCAGTTTAACACGAGAAAGAAGATAATCTTCTTCGATTTGTCTAAAATTTATAATAAAATTTTAATGATTTGCTATCTAACTATTATGACGCAGTTTCCCCGCAGGGTTAGGCAGAGACGATAGAGTGACACGCTCTCTCGACCTAGAGCACAAGTTTCTCACGAATGCTTATTGACTGTTGGCGTTTCGACAGCAACATGTTCTAGCATCTTCATCTTCCCACGAACGTCTGTCAAAATCAGCTGTGCACATTCAAACACACAATTTGGCAATCAAAAAGTTAATTGACTCGTGTAAATCTATGAGAATGCACATTTTAGGCAAGGAAAGATCGCAATTGAAGGAAAATACGTATGAAAATGTAGTGAATATTGAGTTAATTCATAAAAACCAAGTTTTTATTATACTCCATTTCTCATTTACTAGTGGAAACAGGTCTGGCGCTTAACCTACGCGTTGGGCTGGGGTCGGGCGGCGCTACGAAAGCGAGTAATAAAAAATTTCGAAAAATCCAAAATTATACTATAATTTATAATTTTCTTAAACAAAAATTTGTAATATCATTTTTATCGTCGCCGCGAGTCTGTCTGCAAAGTTTCAGCGCGATTGGATCACGGGAAAAGGGTTAAAACTCGATCCAAAATTTTGCAAAACAAAACAAGATTTTTAAAATAATCTGAAATCTTAAATTTTTTTTTTTTTAATTTTTCACAAAAATTAAAATTCGACAAAAGCCTTATTTTCGACAAAACATTTTTTTAAACGCAAGATCCGAAACACTCGAAGGAAAGCCAATCAATCTTACCTTTGATTCAAAGCGCACACAAAAAAAATATATCACGAAACCAAAAAGTCACTCCTTCGCATAGCCGACAAACAAACAAACACAAACTGATTTCCGCGAAAGCGACCAGGGTCCGGCGCGACAGAGGGCCCGACTGATAATGGCGAAAACGTTTTCGCACGCCGGCGAAGCGACGCGGCGACGCCCGGCGGCCGCGGGGCGAAGCTTTCCCGCCGCCGTGATGCGTTTTTCCGCCACACGTTATGCGCGATTGCGCAACAGTTCCATAATTGAATTTCGCCCGATGTGTCGCTCCCGCACGCGTGACGCCGAGCCTCACGTGCTCGGGAACGTGTCGCCGCTCGGGCCTTGTCGGGTCTTGTCGGATCCGCATCGAAAAATCGCCGATCGGAAATCTAAAGAAAATCTAATAATATTTTATTTTTACTCCCTTTATATTAACTCGTAGCGTCTGCTTGTCTACTTGACGTCTTTTATTATTATTATTTTTTATTTATTTATTTATTAGAGACACTAACAGGATAATAGGTACATGATACTCAGATAATAAACATTATAGTGAAGACTATGCCCATTATCCCAATTACAAGTGTCTTCGGCACGCTCTAGTAACATGTATTTTTGCAATTAATTATATTTTACATGTACATTTATGTGTATTGTATATTTTGTGTTTGAGTGTAGTGCGATTAGTATTTAATGAATGATTGATTTAATGGATCGTTAGAAATAATCGATAATCGTTTAGAAAATGGATGTTGTGTATGAGTGAGTTTTTGAACGATGATAAGGTGTCTGCAAGAATATCAGCATCAATGTTAGGGTCAGCACAATACATATTATATGTGCGACACAACTTTGTGGTGGGAGAAAAGTAACCGACATTATTAGTGTGCTGACTTATTCTGAAGAACTCCGGGTTTCTTATACGGGGTTTAACATGCAAATTTATGTCAGATTGAGAGAGAGAATCAATAGCTCCGCTGAGAATCTTGTGTAGCACAACGAGATCGGATATTTTCCGTCGGGACTCGAGTTTGTGCATCTTGAAAAAGGCAAGTCGATCTTCGTAGCCCGCATGTCTGACGAAAAAACTTTGGATCGACTTTTAACCCTTTTCCCGCGATACAATCGATCTGAAACTTTGCAAGCAGACTCGTGGCAACGATAAAGAAGATTTATCAAATTTTCGTTAAAAAAAATAAAAAAATTATAGTATAATTTCGGATTTTTAGAAATATTAACGGTTTTTTCAAATTGGAATCATTACCAAAGTTTGATTACTAGCAACGGTGGCCCGATAACGTCGCGGAATATTTTCTAAATTTGAATTACCCCGTCGGTATACATAATAGGTACTTCACTACGAATTTCGAAAATCTAAATTGACTGACAAATGTTTTTAGAATTTAATCTTCAAAGCATGAAGTGTCTTATCCAAGCTCAAAACATCTGACATTTTAGAAATGTATTAAATTACTGTAAGTTTAGTTTTATGTTAGGTATATATTTTAAGTCGTATTTAATTGTTGTTATATTTTACAAGAAAGGAGTATAATAAAAACTTGGTTTTATGGGTAACTTTTTTTTAGAATCCTTTCAAAATATTGTCTTCTCTAAAATCAATAATAAATATCTAATTTCGGTTTCGTTTTTCCAAATTAATCTTTACATAAAAGTCATGCTTTTTGTTCCCACTGCACGCCCTGATGAAATCATAGTGATTTTGAAAACGGAAGTTACACGATATTAATATTTAAATATTTGAAACGAACTCAACCACCGCCGGCTTTGCCCGGCTGACCACAGAGGGAAAATGTCAGCCCAGCTTGGCATTTTCTTCACAACACAACAGACGAATGTGTGCAACCCAAGCCGCGCTATATGCAGAACTGGAGTGATAGGATTAGCCGTGTGGAATTAGCGTTGCATCAGCGAGCCGCGCGGCGGTCGCTAACTGCGATTAACGGTAACCGGCGGTTAACCCACATCTCGTTTAACGGAGCCGTTAAATTTAACCCAGATTAAAGTGTGACGTATCTTGGGCTGCTGCTGCCGGCCGACACGGAGATGGGCTTATTTCATGGACCATGTTTTGAGTATGTTAATTTTTTCAATAACGCAGTTACTTGATTTTGTCCCCAGAAGATCGTCTTTGATCGAGATATTTATTTAGTTATTTATTAATAATACACGCCTTGATTTGGGCTTTCAAATCATATAAAAAACAAAATCATAGCTATCAAGTACATGGGAATAAAATGACAAAAAGCTAACCCATAAAAACACAGTTTTTATTATACTCCCCTTCTCATTTACAAATTGAAACAGGTTTGGCGCTTATCCCACGCGTTGGGCATTTCGAAAAATCCAAAATTATATTATAATTATTAATTTTTTTAAACGGAAAGTTTGTTAGATCATTTTTATCGTCGCCACGAGTCTGCCTGCAAAGTTTGAGCTCGATTGGATCACGGGAAAAGGGTTGAAAATCGATCCAAAGTTTTTTTGACAGACAAGCAAGCAGACGCTACGAGTTAAAAGAAAGGGAGTAAAAATGAAATAATATTAACAATACAATTATAATATAAATACCAAAAGTCATAAGACAATGCAGTAGTAATCATTTGTAAAAACTCAGGGCGAGTCCAACAAACTGTCAATAATTTTCAACAGACTAAATAAATCATTTACAGTCCTCCTACACGATAGCTTCGTTATGTTAAATACGCTCATTAAGAAATATGTAATATATACATATATACATTACAGATTTCTCACAGTGAGGAAGCTATTTTATGGGAAATAGGTATGGAAGCGTTTATAGGGCTTACGACCCATCATACGGTTGGCTTGACGTAACGTTATTCGATTCCAACCCTGACTGACCATCACATCTCTAATTTTTTTCGATTATGGCACAAAAAAAGGCATTCCAGAAAATTTATATCTGAATTGATCTTGAATTAGGAAATGAATTAAAAAGGGAGGCTTTAGATATGATTAATTTATTATTGTTATTGAAAATATAATGAAAATTGAAAACAAGATAGTACATTTTCGATAAGGCATTCGGAGATTTTGTTGATTGCGTTAATTAGGGCAATTGCGCGGACTTTTATTACGAATCGAAATGTTTGAGCAACAATTTCCTATTATCAATAGTAATGGAGATTGGCGACTTCAAAGTTTGTAATTTTTGAAATAATATTTCTGACTTAATAACTTACATTGAATATAAAAAATTTTGTCGCTTAAATACAAGTCAGACAAAATGTTTTTTTCGTAAAATGGCTTTTAAGCATGTAATAAAGTTTCTAGTGGTACGGCCTATATATTTTTTATCACAGTTTCCGCAAGTTATTTCATATATCCCGATTTTTTCCAACATACCTATTTTTGTTTTTGAATTTAAAAGAATTTGACCAATATTATTATCTGTGTAATAAGCCGGTCTAAAGTGAGTAGGGAAACAATTTGTAATTTTAGTAGAAATCGGACAATCATACAGAATTTTTCGCCAAAGCGATCGGTGGTTTAAGTATTTTTGCCTGAGTATAAATATGTTTCAGCAGTTATTATCTATATCTGATGATAAGAGGGACTGCTCTTCTGGAAACTATCGTAGTAATTTAATAACTCATATTGTGTGTGTGTATTACAAAGTAAAGTAAAACATATTTTAAAGTTATAGTTGTTTAATTATATTAGCAATGAATATAAAGCTGATCTTAGCATAAATATATAGGATAAAAATAGGGTCGCTCAGGTGGTTTTGGCATGTTGAGCGAATAAATGAGGAAAGAATGGCAAGAAAGATATATGATGCAAGTGTTGACGGCGCCAGAAAGAGAGGGCGACAACCGAAGACGTGGCACGACCAGATTAACCAGATACTGGAAGATGGTCCTGTTAGAAGCCTAAACAACCGTCGAGCTTGCATGCGAAGATGTATGAACGTAGATGAAGCGAAAGTTGTACGTCAGGACAGAAGAGTATGGCACTCTATCCTCTCTGCCTAACCCCGCGGGGAAACGGCGTGATGGTAAGTACCTAGAATGCTAAACCAATACAACGAGGTCACGTCATGCAACCCCAACATCGACATATTTCACATGACACAACCTCAGTTTAAGAGAGAAATTATATCGCTCCTGACCGAGCGTGTAAGGCGGATTCTTCGGAAATCAACCTAAACAAAATTTTATAGCCACAAAGCGCGGGTACACATTTTCTGACTTAGTTGACCTGGGAGCCTACATGCCTATTATGTCGTGCGGAGAATGTGAACTTCGTTCATCTTGTAATCAATTATTGTACTATACTTATATTGCATAATGTATTAATGTTTTATTTTAATGTATTGTCGTAAATTGTAACTGTACTAATCACCTTGTCCTAAATGACTATCCATTAGGGTCATTCTGACCTGTCGATAGTCTTTAAATTAAAAAATAAAAAAAAATAAAAAAAATAAAAATCATGAAACTTCTCCATCGCAAAACCACCCTTGGCCGCCGGGCTTACGGGAGCATCTGTCTAATTATTAATTTTTGAGTCGTTTATTGTATTCTCACCCCCATCCCCTAGCCTGGTTGTATAACCCGAGGGCGCAGCGTCGCTTCGTGCGTCACCGAGTACGCTTACGCCCAACGAATTGGCCGCAGAGCCTTCTATTTTCGCGACGCCGTGCCGGCCAACGTGACGGGGGTTGCGTCACTGGAGGGTAGGTCGGCACAGTCGAGGGCTGCTCAAGATGAGGGATGATGTTTTCGACTTGCAGCTCAAGATGTAAACTTTTGTAGGTAATTTTTACCCTTAAGTAAGGCGACACTGTAGACGAATTGTTCGCAACTAGTTAGTTTTAACCCTCTGTATTCCGTTGGCGACTGTATGTCGACGCAAACAGTATTTTTTTTCACAAAAAATTGTCCGAGCTCAGGTATAAACACAATAAAATATTTAATGTATATTATAGATGTCTCACAGAGAAGAAACTGTATTTTATTTATGGGAAAGTAAGTATAGGAGCCTTTTGCGTGTACATTGGACTTACGACCTATCGTATGGTTGGCTTTACACAATGTAACGTTCGCCATTTCCACCCACGATAGAGTATACCATGCCTACTAATTTTTGGATGTTGTATATATTTGAATTGCATGCAACGCTTCATATGTGCGTTGTAACCACAGTTCCATGCGGCCTGTACAAGGCCATTTTCATTCCCCTAAATTCCCACACATGTCGCTAATTATTTTAACATCGTTAATGTCGCTAATGAGAAATCTTCAATTGATTTACATCTATAATAAACATTAATTGATTAATAATGTCTCTGTGACAAGGAATCCAGCACTGTTCTGAAAGATTTGAACAGACTCAAAATATTCTGACTACAACATTTTTACAATATTTTTATATGTATGTTCTAAGAACACAATTACTGGATTTATCCACTGCGAGATTATTATTTATTTAAGATAAATTACATAAGTATTTACACGGAGACGAAGCTATTTATTTGAGAAACGTGTATGGAAGTCTCTTGTACGATGGCCCTATGTGCACTGTTTCATGAGAAAGGACCACAGATGTCTCCGGCAAATTCCAATCAAATATACGGAAGGTTCCCAGAATTGCTATATATATATAAAACTTTCAAATTTTTTATAATGTATGGATGTTCTTATGACGGTATTGGTGAACGTTGCATTGTGTGAGTGATCACTTAAGCCAGCTCACACAGGTTGTAAGCTCTGGGCCGTCGTACAAGAGACCTCCATTTTCTCCCGGACAGAGGATATTACGAATGAAAATTTGCTACCTTGACATTTAAAAAAAATATAATGAATACAATATTATGTTTTTGCTTGAATTTGGATCGCACATTGTATTTTTATGAAATCTTTTTTTTTTTAAATTTACTCAAATCTATTTGCTAGTCATTGTATATTGCTCAAGACTGTTTGCTTTTCACTGTATTTTGCTCAAATTTGTTTGCTACTCACTGTATACTAAATTCTGCTTGCTAGTCACTATTACAAGTAGTTAATTAAGGCAATGGTTTCAATGATATTTACAATGAGTAATTGTGTTCCAGTTTATATAATCAGTTCTTTTGCATTCATATATAAACATGTGATTCACTAGACTAAAATAAATTTTCTCAGAAAACATTATTAGCGATGGTCAAAATACGTCATTGTTTGGAATTCTGCGGTTTAAATCTTTTATAAAATGCACTTAATTGCATTTAAAAAGAATCGAGTATATTTTATGCAATTTAAAATAGTTCCACTAAAAAAAATGCAGAAAATATTATAAACACGAAGGACCTTTAAAGAGTGACAATAAAAGTATAGAAAAAAGAGATAATCGCTGATTAATAAGATGATTTTTCACCATTTTCGCGACTTGCCAGAGCTCTGAAACTTTCAACATTTGCGTAAATTGGATGACTCTGCATTACTAAATCATTTTCGACATGATATGGTCATTATTTTGATTCAAATTAATAATCACGTCACTCACAAGCAAGAGCCGCAAAAACAGCTGGAGAACAAGCCATTCGAAAATTTGTTTTAAACTTAAAGACAGCGTGTTTAATAATTGGATTCTGCAAGGGTGATCTTAAAAAGTCAATTACGAATGTATGCAAAGATAGCGTATAAAAGCGTGTTTTCATCTTTACACCTTTTCTTTTAACCCTTTTCCCGTGATACAATCGAGCTGAAACTTTGCAGGCAGACTCGTGGTGACGTTAAAAATGACTTAACAAAAAAAAATTCTCGTTCAGAAAAAAATTAATAATTACAGTATAATTATGAATTTTTCGAAATTTTCATATTTTTTTCAAATTGGAATCAATACAATGCAATAAGCACGAAACCTGATTCAATGAGAACGGGAATATAATAAAAACTTAGTTTTCATGGGTTAGTTTTTTTATTATTTACTCTTTATCTAAATAATTATGGAGATAGGCGACATCAAAATTTGCGTTTTTTTTTTTTAATATTATATTCTGACTATCATTAAATTTAGTTACATCGAAAATAAAATTTTTAATACAAAAATTTTTTTGACTAAAATGTTACCGGTTCAAATTAAAACTTTAGTAAATATATTTATCAGTTAAGCATATTTCGCGATAGTCCGTTCAGAAAATTAGAAGGTGCATTCGAGCATCTCAACAACATGTTGATAGGAGAAATAATAAGATAATCGTAATAATATTATTATATAATCTAATTGCGTATGTATTAAATCATAATGAAGACATTTTATCTGCGATACTTGTTACATGCGCGATGTGTGAACTATTGACATTTGCGAGTTATGTAACTAACATAATGTACCGAAGCGTTCCCATATGTTTAATACGGATTCAGCTCTGAATCGATCGACATTCCTCGCATTCAGATATCGGTGATCGATATCGGATGTGTGACAATACTGCCTGCAAAGATTCGGTCGCATTTTACGATTAGATCTAAGATAAAAAAAATCAAATAACAAGAAACGCTAAGCCAAAAGTAGATATGTCAATTTCTGTCTGTTTGTGGTGGTGTAACATCACCTTGACATCATTAATTTTGAAAATAATTTGAATCATCACTTTTAACATCCTCGCACGTTCCACATGGCCAAACCATTTCAAATGATATAGTGAAATGTGGCAAAATTTCATTGCCTCCTTCCTTCCCAGTGAACTGCACACACTCGCAACTTTTACACGTAAGAAAGAATTTTTTTTCTTCTTTAAATCTCCTCATGCATACGTTTCACATGTCCAAACGCTTTTGGAAAACCTTTCCTGACTTATTTTAATTTTTTTATTTACGCTTCAACAGGCCAAGGTGCCCAATTACAGAAGCGAAACACATCACAAAACATCCAGGCATAAATCACGTAGATAAATTGTGACCTCGATCGAACTCGGAACCTATTGGGCTTCACTCTTAATTAAAATTTCACAAAAAAAAATTCATCGCATATATGCGTTAGAAATTTTTATTTTGAGTGTCGAGCCGTTTATCGAGAAATCACAGTTACGGTGGCTGGGACATATCTTTCGGATGCCGGCAGATAGACTGCCAAGGCGGATACTCCAGGCAAGACCAGAAGGCAGAAGACCAAGGGGCCGTCCTAGGAGGAGCTATCAGAAACAGTTGCTGACGTAGTGAGCGAATCCCGAGAGAGGAAAAGTTGGAACCTTTTATGCGGTGCAGGGACCCCGACCCAACAGGATAAGGGGTAGAAGAAGAAGAAGAAGACGATTATTATTTTTCTTCAATGCACCGTTCACAATAATGACATTGGAAGGTACGATAATTGATTCGCATTCAATACACCAAATCACGTTGCTGAGTAATTATGCAAGACGGTATTACGTATGGCATTCTCGACCGGGGAGGCGCTCTCTGCCACGTGACGGGGGTGAGTTTACAAAGTTTGTAAGCCACACTTCGCCGACACAAAATTAAATGTCGCTTAAACGAATTACGTAAAATTTTTTTTGAAAAAAATAACCACCCGAGTGCAAATTTCTTCTCAAAAAACAGAAACCTTTGAACGACGCGGCGATGAAAAAAACCTTGAAACTTTATCAGAGAACGTGAAATAATTATTGAGACTTCAATTTAATTTATCGAAGGCTTAATTACGAAGTGTTTTAATTTGAGCCAAACGATGATGACGCAAATGGGAAATTAAATAAAGTTTGGAAATCCTGGCCACCCATATAAAAATATTCCGTTTTTGATGTTTAAGGTGTTGAGTCGCGAATATTTTTAATGAAGTTGAAATAAAAGAAACTCGTGTAAGAAAGTTTAGCTTTGTGCGTATCGAGTTTTCGTTACGTGATTGTTCTCTGAGAAAATTGGCCAAAATGATACGAAAAAACAAAATTTTCTTGTTCTATTATTATTTTGAGAACACGGAGAAAATACAAAGTCTAAAAAAAGTCTGACATTAAATTTGTATCTTTGATTTGTAGAAGTTTTTGAGAAAAATAATTTAAAGTCACTACTGGGACCCGAGCGCGGAATATATTGCTGGTAAACTGCCTTACTAATTACACCACAGTAGCCTGTAAATCTTTAATAAAGTAACAACACCCAGATAACTGCGCGAAAGAAAAAATCTTTATTAACCCATCAAAACTATAACGGTGAAAATTTGGGACACAATCCATGAAAAAGTTTATATTCGGCAATGGAACACATCAAAGGAAAACAAGAGAATCGAATATTAAAGATATGAAATTAAAGATTTTTTATGTCCGTTTTGTTCACAAAGCATTACATTTAGTTATTCTTTGCTTTCCAGCTCTGTGTAACAAGATGCGTTACAAGGATACGGCAATTATACAATGAATGGTGGCGGTCGAGTCTCGATACAATAAAAAGCGCGCGCTCTAGGGCGCGAGTCCTTATAGACGCATTCTATCTCTCGCACTTATAAACGCATTCCATCTTTAATTCATCGCGACGTACGTTCCTCAGATCTATTACAGTTATAGTCGCGCCAGGTCTTTCGTGGACGTTCTGTGTTTCATATTACCTTTTTGCGACTTTTTCTTAAATACATCGATGACGTTGTAAGGCTTTGCTATACGTTTACGAGGATAAAATCATTAATATAATATACAAGAGATAATACTATAAATCATTTGAGTTAATAAGACGCCGGCTAGTTAATGAAAAAGTGTTGCTAGATAAATTGTTTGCCAGTTGAGATAATTAACGTATTGTCAGGAAGAACTACGGTGTATATTACGCAACGACAGCGTTGTGGTCGCACATTTATGATACCGTGTCAGAGGTCGCTGGGAGGCACGTGAACTGGAAATGTGACGAACGGCTTAATTGTCTCATCAGATGATACTAATGAAATGATACAAAATGACCTGAAAACCAAAGCACGTGCGCAAATAGATACAGATCTGTGAAATGAATGGCTTCGGTACGGTACAGCGGCGTAGTAGTTAAACGCGAACACTTCATTCCTGAGGTGTTATAGATAGAAGTTGGTGAAATGTAGTAAAAGTCCTGTTTAAACAATTCTTACGTCAATTACAGGGTGTAACAGAGCTAGTCCAGGTGGATTGCTGCCTTAATTATGAGCCGAAAATGTACAAGCAATTATCCAGACCAATATTCCCTCTAAGGTGTGCGCCCGCATATTTGTATTTATTTATTCGCACGCATGTTCCCAAACCCCGCACACCTTAGAGGGCATATTGGGCTAAATAAGAATATACGAAAGATATATTTGAATGCAGAAAGACATATATACGAAATCAGAATAGGAACATTAAAGTACATGCACCAAATGTTGCACATTCCTGAAGACTCATTTTTTGAGTGAGCACTTCGCTCTTTCAAAAAATGCAAATATAATGTGGCGTCCTTTCCTATTGCCAAGAAGAATCTTTGTCGGGAATCTGGGATCCTTAGTGAAAGTCCAAGCGTGCTTCTGGGTTTTTTCTGCGTCCCCTTTTATCCCCTTTATCGTCTACATCTCGGTCCCTTTCATGCGCTCAGACAGACGTCACGCACTACATACATTTTTTGTATTAAACTTGCTTCTGATATAAAAGAAAAAACAGTGCAAACGCTGGTCGATATCTAAGCGGTGCCGGTGATGACGTCACGGAAGAGCATTTCATCTATTTTCTCCTAAACTTACCTGCCTCAACAATCTATCTCTTCATTACCTAACCTAACCTAAGTTGCTATTTCTTAACCTATAGACTCGGTGCTAACGGTCAGCGATAAAAACGGAGTGTTGTCTTGTCTCTGATTGCATTTTTGGCAGCCGAACCGATTTGCATAGCTTCCAACGTGAACTTTCACCCGTCTCTAAGAATAGAGAAATTTTGTTTACCGGTCTTAAAATAACCATCCCCTCCGAATAGCTACCCGACTTCCTGTCGCAACCCCAACTACTAACACGCTACATCGTTTCCCGTTACATAATTTTCAGACTTCAAACTAAATAATTACCTTGATGTAGGAATCTAATCGTTTCAAACTTGTGCATATAAATGAGTTTCACTCATATTCATAACGGAAGGACTTTGTAAAAAAGCGATATATTTAAATTAGTATTCTCGTGGTCATATGTTAAAATTGCGTATGTGTGTGTGTGTTGTGTGTACAGTTCACTAGGAAGAAAATAAATTATTCAATTTTATAGCATTTAATTATTTCAAATTTAAAAAAAATATATTCTAGTTAAGTATAGGTATGTTAAATAATTCGGAACAATATCATATATATTTTATCCTGTTATTGCAAGGTGGGTAAATAACCTGTACCTTATTGCAAATATTTGTACCAAATCGTTATATTTAATTCTCCGATTAGCTGATTCTAAATCTTGTTATTTTTGTTCTAACATTGCATTTCAATACCAACAATGATGTATGGATGTGAAGCCTGGAGCTGGCAGAAGATGAAAGAAAGTAGACTGAATACAGTGGAGATGAAATCCCTTAGACATATGCGTGAAAAATCCATTTATGATAGAGTAAAGAATTAAGATATTAGGAATGAATGTAAAGTTGATCTTAGCATAGTAAATAGAATAACAAGAGGGTCGCGCGGGTGGATTGGGCATGTTGAGCGAATGAATGAGGAAAGAATGATAAGAAAGATATATGACAAACCCAAGTGTTGACAGTGTCAGAAAGAGAGGGTGACCGCGGAAGACGCGGCACGATCAGATGAACCACACACTAGAAGATGGTCCCGTTAGAAGCCTCAACAACCGTCGAGCTTGCATGCGAATATGTATGAATGTGGATGAGGCGAGAGTGGTATGTCGGTAAAGAAGAGTGTGGCGCTCTATCCTCTCTGCTTGCCCCCACGCGGAAACGGCGTGATAATAAAGTAAGTAAGCGTTTCAATGTTACACGCATTGCTTTGTTTTGTACTGTTTGTCTTTTCTTTAACATTCCTTCGTTGCTTTTAAATAATATGCAGTAATACTAAATAATCAACGTGTTGTAATTTTTTTGTTGATAAATTGTGAATGTTGTCAAAATTTACCTTGACATGAAAATTGAATAAAACATTCGCGTAATAAAAAATTTCACATATTTTTGGTGTATTTCATCGCATATATTTTCGAGATTACCGCAGTACGATTTTTTGGGGAGGATGAAATTGATATTAAAATCAAATTTAAAATATTGTCGTGTCTGAAATGCAGACATAAGGAAAACCTGCAAAATAGAGGACGTTGCTCGATGGAGTAGCTCCCGAAGGAGATTCTGGATAGACTACGTAGCCAGAATGGACAGTGACAGACTCGTGCATACAGCAGCGAATGGAATCCCCTCTGGACGACGCCCACCGAAAAGATGGACAGACAGCTGGACCCTGTCGTCCCAGGTGGCGTAGTTTTCTGCGTCACATATCAACAGATCTACTAAAATAAATAGAAAAGGAAAAAATATTGTTACCACGTACATAAAACAAGGTCTTACGTCATGCGACATTTCGATCAAAGATAAAGATTGAATTTCGTAATAATTTAGATATTATTATGGCAAACAAACAATAACACTTGAAATTGTGTTTATCATTTCTGCGAAAATCGAATAATGCGAAATAATGTCACGCAATCAATATTTAGCAGGATGTTTCGCAACGCGGGTGAGAATTGTTTCATTGATAAATTTTAAAAGATGGTTAACGTGTCAATTGTCGAGTTTCAGTTGTGTTGATGACGATACAAGTATGTATTCTATTTGATAAGAACATCGATAAGAAGCAATTTGTGTTCGCGGTGACCTTTTATGTGGGTACCGTGTGTGTGTGTGTGTGTGTGTGTGTAAGTACGAACGAAGGGATAAAAATAGACGATTGAAGTACACAGAACTATTGTGTATACAATGTACTTACTAGTTATTTATAATAAGAAGAAATGATGAAGAATTAGTGATAACAAGCACACAGATAAACAGACTTTCTAAATTTTATGTATCTGGATGAGCGTCTGTCGGAACGTATGAGAGAGTGAATGGGTATAATAGGGATGCGCCATATTGACGCGCTCCCCCTTGTTAACTATCTGAATACACTGTATCGATATTGTTGCGTGACCTCAATTGTTACGAGTCAATAAAAAGGAACATCGAGGAAAGTTAAAGGACGAGAACATTACCTTAAATAAATAGTTTTTACTGTACACGCAAAAATAACAAAATGGCGGTGAAAAAAAGGAAGAAAAAATGCATGTTTTTTCACTGCTTTTTGCCAAAAAAAAAAATAGTAAAAATCAAAATTTTTCAATTATTCTAGTTCAGTCGGTTGTTAGTGATATATTGAACCAAAAAATTCAACATTTTTTATTTTAGATGGCCTATTTATGAAATTTCAGCACCAACGCAGGCGTTGTATTCAAATGGTGTTTTTGTATGTTAAAAGTGCATAAAATATTATATAATTAAAGTTTTTTGATGTATTTCAAGAGTGTGTTTATAAGCCCTACATCAATACCTTTATGTTTATTATTATATATTTTTATTATTTTTATTATAAGTTATTAACAGGCCGATATCGACCCCGACAGATAGCCCTTTAACGACACAGATTCGGCAGCATTGTATGGAAATGCGTAATGAAGCGTGTCAGGCCCGAGCGCTTCGAAGGCTTTGCTCGCCTTTGGGCACGAACGTCTCATTGTTCCGAGAAGGCCGACCTCGGCGCGGATCCCGAACGGCCGTCGCCTTGACTCGCGACGATGAAAACAAACGCGTCCTCGAAACGTCAGCCGTCCGGATTTAAGGTCAGCGCGGCCGAGAGCGGTGCCAGCCGCGGCGTGCACTCAAATGTTGGCAGCATCTTCATCTCGGATGCAATCTGCATTCGTCTAGAGGTAAATATGCACGTAACAGGTCAAGTGCGTCATGATGCATTAGCACCAGAAACTGGCGGGCTGCAGGCGTATTGTATGCACCACCAAAGATGCACCACAGATTAAAAAAAAATAATTGCACTCCACAAATTATTTGCAATGATCTAGAATCTAGAATGTCATGACTTCAAATGTACCGATTTTTTTTACAATACTTTATTATTTACAAGTTTCACTAACAGGCTTCGCCCGAGATTTTTTAAATTTCGTATAAGGGGCGTCTCTTAGCTAGTAACAAAAACTTCGGGGAGTCTTCTTCATTCAATTTTGAATAGAAAATATTCTTTTTTTAAAATAGAGATGCGAACACGCAATACGTGCCGCATCGATATTCTTACTATTCTCAAACTAAGCTTGCTGGTGTCCTCGGGAGGCTCGAACCACCGACCACCAGATCACTAGGCGAGCGTCATGACCATTATTACACCATAGCAAGCTATTCAAATTTTTATAAGCGACATTATGGTTTGCACTTTTTTTTTTCAATATTACTGACTTATTTTTTTGTAAACCGTTGGACTATCATACAACGTTAACCTATATGGAATATTAAATATTCATTATATTTGATGCAAGTCAAATAAAATGATTAATACCTTGCAGAAATATATAATTATTATAACAAATTATAAATTTATTTAATAATGCGAATGTAATATGTTATATGAGTTACTGTAGTGATAATCTATCATTTAACAGAAAGTATGTCAGACATACCGGAGATAAAAATTAAAATTAATTTACATATAAAATTAAAATATAGAACTAAGACACAAGTGTTTTTATAATATTTCCATATGTGTGATTATGGAGTTCTATAAACTAACCGCAGAAATCGCTTATCGCAGTAGGTAAATTGAATGAAATAGACTACCCCACTTTTTGCTACTGTTTTTGCTACTGACTAGCTATAAGACACCCTTTATATTAATTTAGTATTGGAATGAAAAATTATCACAACCACAGAGTATAAAATTGTACAGAGACGAACTAAAATCCTTCTTTATACGAGTGGATTGGGCCACAGCGGAAGAATGTTCCCATCGCGTATATTTTAGACACATTTATGCGACAATTTAAGTATTTATTCTTTCATAATTAAATCCCCTAGTAAACAAAACATATTTTTTCACAATAGATATTTTGTAATAATAAATAATAGAGTCTCTTCAAGCAAAGGTAACTTTTTATCGCGATGTATTTACTTTAAAACATTTATATTAAAAATGAATAGTTACGTAAAATTGTAATGGCGATGATGATGATGCTGCGATCGAACATGACTCTTGCGTAATTCTCGGAGGCGGCCGTGACGTCAGCCGCGGAACATCACGTTTCGAGCACAGAATATGCAGAGCGGTCACATGTTCGGGTCACGTGCCCTTATGCAAGAGGGCGCAGAGGTCACACTGGCGTAGCGGCTTACTATTGTTGTCACAACAAAGTTGTGAGGTAACAAATAGTTACATGACCGGCTCACGGATATAACGAGACAAGTATCTACAGCGAATTTTATTAATTTTATTTTATTTGTGTTCGCGATTCCACAATGAGAAATAATTGACGTAAAGTGTGGCTCTGAATGCTGGATATCGAGTAAAAATGATGAAATGTCTCTCCTTGTATTTGAAAGAAAAATATTCAGTGCAGTACAGATAAACGGAGTTTGGAGAATACGATACAACCAGGAGGTCTACAATATTTACAATATACCCAACATAATAAAATTTATAAAAATAGGGAGGCTGCGATGGGCAGGGCACGTAGAAAGAATGAGTGAAGTGAAATTGCCAAAAGGGATTCTCCACAAAAAGCAACAAGGTAGACGCAGCGTTGGTAGACCAGAATTCCGATGGTTGCGTGGAGTTCAGCAAGGCGTGAAAATTATAAGCATCAGGGATTGGAGGAGTGCATGTCAGGATAGAGGAAGATGGAGAGGAATGTTGGAGAAGGCCAAGGCCCACAATGGACTGTGGAGCCCTTGATGATGAAGCAAGATATTTTTCAAGAGAAAATAGAAAAAATGGATACAAAAAAATTCATTGATACATTTAGAGCAGATATCAGTTCAAACAAATTACGTGTGGTCCAGCTATACAAAATGTAACAGAGCTGGTCCACAATACTATACAAGTGGACTCTTATCTAAATTATGAATCGAAAATGTTCAAGCAATCCTATCCTAATATCAACAGTTGTGGAGTTAGGTGAACTGAAAATTAGCATTTTCTCAATATTTCTGACATATTTTCTGTTAAACCTTGGACTGTCATTAAAAGAACACATATTGAATATTTAATGTTTTTTCACTTTAATGCTAGGTTTTTATCATTAAAATTGACTTGTAATGGAGCGAATGAATTTTTAATATTCGATATTAGTTAAAATGACGATAGTTTACAGTAATTATGACAAAAATATTGAAAAAAAATATTAATAAGAAAAATATGACTTGCGCCAGTATAATTCTGAGCTCGAAATACGATACCGCGAGGCTTACGCAATTGCTATGAATTTCTGTTAACTTGACCACAAAAGCATGATTAAACCAATAACCGAGAAATTTTATAAAAATTATAATCATCTGTACCAATGCTATTTCGCACCTTTGTCGCATTTTTAAATATTTTATTACAAGACAAGCAAAACAATTAAGATATTAATCGATTAATAATTAATACTGATCAAAATCTAAGTAGTATTGCCTGATATTAAAATCAAATACAAGTTTTACAATAATACA